>JBBMKC010230631.1:0-21865 GCA_037834085.1 Bipalium vagum | reverse complement strand
GCATAATGTTATCAATCGGATATTGTTATCAAAAAGGAATGGTCCCAAAGCGATCACATTAAGCGGCGACTACTGTAGTAAATGGTGACAATATTAAATATGTAAAATAGAGCAAGTAGTGAAAGAAATAAATAAGTATTAATAACACCCATAATATATCTATAAAATCTAGATAGGTTTCAAGAAATACAAAATACAAATACAAAAATATTTGAGGAAAATAAAATATATTATAAAACATAAAGAAAATAATGTGAAATTAGTTTACGAGAATATGTAAAAATATTTCTTTTTGAATCATAATGTTTAATACTTCTGTAGGATATTTATTTTAATATTTTCTTTTTAACATAATATTTTATATTTTTTTACATAATTTAAAATTATTTTAATCAAATAATTTTAAGTCACATTCTGTTGTCATTGAAGACATTCGATATTTTCACATTAAAAATTTTATTTGTTCTAAATTATTTTTCCATTATTTATTTTATTTCTGAAGAAATATTTTTCAAAATAATAATATTTAAAATTTTTCACAAAGTTATATTTAAACTAACATACGTGATTAAAACAAAATATTTTTATGAAAAAACAAAAAAAATTATTAATTTTAAATCAGAATCATTTTCACTTTTTTGTATTATTTATTATTTAACAAAAATGTTTTCAGATTAAAATTTCAATCTTAGTCAATTTATACAGCGAAATTAATCCCCTTGATCAAAAATATCAAAATATCATAAATGATAATTAAGATATTTGATTATTTAATATTTATAAATAAATAAATACAAACTTTTAAGATTTTTTACATAAAAAAATTAATATTTTTTTTTGTTTTTTATTATCCTAATCCTCAATCAAGTCGACAGTTTTGCAATTTATATTTAAGAAAAATCAAATGAAACTGCGTAAAACAACATACATTCGGTCCAACTGAACCCATTTATGACCTGTTTGTGTGGAACAACTTCGGAGTGGATCATGCCGTTGAAGTCCCACCAAACAAACAATAAAGTCTTTTCTGAGAAACTTTGTCTCCCTTTGGAACTGCTTTTGACATTTGACCTAGGTATAACCATTGCTTTCTGTTGTCAGCATTATGAAAATATATCCACTTTATATCGAAAGTAACTACTTTTCGAAAGAAAAATTCTTCACAGAGATTTTCAATCAGTTTCCGACTCATGTCAATCATTGTTTTGATTGATTTTTGGATAATTCATGAGAGACATAACGACAGCTTTGACTGACGTCATTAAGTTCATGCAGGTGACAATATACGACAGCTGGTTAATGGATCATTCTGAAACGCTTCGAGCAAAACTTGGAATCCACAATTAAAAGTCCACCGGAACTTGGCTCATTCTATAGGCTGGTGTGATTCTTAAATTTTTTTTGAAATATTTTTGGACTGTACAAATTGCGACATCTTTTCTGTCAATGTCAAACATTCCTGTGTTGCTTCCTTGGCATTTAAGTACTGTTTGCAGTAATGACACAAAATCAGTATCATTTCTACATTGTTAAAACATAAACGTTTTGACTAGGAAAACAACTTTTGAGATATATTTTACAGTTCATATTAAAGCTAATTTAAAAGTCTATAAAATGATGTATTATTTGCTGAAATCAATAAAATATAAAAGCTTTCAAAAACACGCACGAACTTTTAGTTCACTCTAAAATTTGATCAATAATATATAATATTTTATGATATGAACCAAGTCCATGTATTTCATATCTATCAGTGAATTACCAAGTCATTTCATTTCACCTTGAACGAGATAATAACCAATAAATAATTATAAACAACAGTTGGGTAAACCCATCTAGACTTTACCAATATAGAATTAAAAGTAAATATTGATTAAAATTTTAAACTTTTTATTTATACATAATATTATTTCATTATTATATTAATTCATAGTCTCCGAAAGCGGCAACTCATTTCCACCGGTTTTCCTTTGTAAAGCTCAAAGCGCAAAATGATTTCTGATTATCAATACCCATGCAATATAACAAGTTTTCCATACATAGCAATTACCTCTTTAGGACTTTCCCTCAAGTAATTATTTCGATAATTGGAAAATTAATATTAATAATCAATATGACACGGACCCATTAATAGGGGGTTTTCACATAATATTCCCAAGGTAAAAATAAATAAAGTAAAAATAAATTTACTTTGTCATACTACAATGTTCTTGTTAGTATTTAATTAATATTATAAATGTTATTGGCTTGTATTTCAAAGTCGGATTTAATAATTATTAATTAATAAATGAAAGATTATAAGTTTTTGATGTTAAAAAATATGGAGATTAAAAATTATATTTACAAAAATCCTTTGGCTTATGGCCAAAAACAAGATTAATGTCATGGCTTCTTTTTGATAATTTTCAGTACATTGAAAACTTTATTCATTTCCTTTAGAGAAAGAATTTATTTTGTTATTATTCCCTATTAAAGAAAGCGTCTAAAATAGATTGTTGAAATTGTTTAATTAAAACAAATTATTATTTCTGGTCAAGAAGGATGCTCTAGAAAATATTGTGTTGACGTAAATTAAATAGAAATACAAACGATAAATGGTTTCAAAGAATCTTGGGACAATTCTGCTTTCAAGTGAATGAACAGATAAATTTAATGGTTTTTAGAAATACGAAAAAGTCTTAGTTTAATTTAAATTATTAGGTTGTTCCACTAGTGAAATACCATTTTATCATGAAAAGCCTAACATTAAAATTTAACGCTAAAAATATGTATATTTATAATAACTTTGATATCAATCTGTAGCTCTTGCTTATCCGAATTCTTTGCTTATGACTATTTATAAATAAAGTGTAATTTTAGATTAATTTAGTATGCAAGAAATGGGGATTTACAAAATTGTAATTCTGAGGTATCCTACGCCATTATTGAAAAAAGAGTGAAATCATCTGAAGTAATATGAGATTTTGAAGGTGAAAATGCTATGATTTGCAAGTTTGCACAAACTTAGTATCGTGGATTTGAAAGCGCGTATATGACCATTTTAGATAAGCCGAAATCGGGCAGACAAGGCAATTATCACAGGAACTAATTGAATGAATTTATTATGTCAGTTGATAACAAAAAAATGCTTCTGTCTTTTGAACCATTGTTCTCATTCGTTAATCACTCTAGGTTCTGGTTATGAGGGAACTTTGCGATTTTGAATTAATTCCAGACGGTTATCAGATAACGTCTAAAGTCAACAGTAAGTCGTGTTAATGAAATAATGCCACAACGTTACCCAAAATTAATCAACAGAAAACATGTCCTCTTACAACAGAAGAAGACCACACACTATCTATAAGATATTTACTAGTAAGTATTTGTTTTAACTGATTATATGGATTATTTATTTTAGTGAAAATGCAAAATGATAGACCAAGAAAACAGCATTTCGGAAATCATTATTATTTTTGAACAATTTAAAGGAATCAACAGACGAAGCCAATAGATTAATGACTAAAGCTTACGATGAATATTTCATCTCCGAACCAACATACCGAGAATGGTATCGAATATTTAAGCGAAGAGACTTTAGAGTCGAAGACAAAAAATGTTCAGGACAACCAAAGAAGTTCGAATATGATGATTTACTAGGAATTATAAAAAAAAGAACAATACCAAATGCTTGAAGAAATAGCACAGACATTGAATATTGACAATTCAACTGCTGGTAAACAGATACACGAATTGGAGATGATCCAAAAGTATGGAAAATGAATACCATATGATTTGACTGAAAGGAAGCAAGAAAATTACAAAACTGTTTGCCAAATGTTACTTACAAGGATTCATTTTGCAATCAAATTATAACTGGTGATAAAAAATAAGTGTGGTATAAGAATCACAAGTGCAGAAAATCATGGAAGATGCCCGGAAAACCATCAATCGACAATAAAAATATGGACGAACAGAAGTTAAGTGATGATATGTATCTGGTGACACAAAACGGGACTAATGTACCATGGGATTCTCAAACAATCTGAAAATTAACCTCATGATTGATATCATAAAAAGTATTCAATTTAAGTCGAGCAATAATTAGCAAGAAACTACAATATAACATAAGACATAACATGTTTAGATCATTTTGAAACACGATAACGACAGACCACATTTATAAAACTGATGATGAACTGATAATAGTTCGAAACATGTTTCTTGATAATAAATGTTTGGAAAAAATTTGTTCAAAACTATTGAAATGCGTCTATTTAAAAATAAATTTTAAATTAATTAATAAATAATTTTTAAAATTAATAAATAATTTTTTTAAAATTAATAAATAATTTTTTTAAAATTAATAAATAATTTTTTTAAAATTAATAAATAATTTTTTTAAATTAATAAATAATTTTTTTAAAATTAATAAATGATTTTTTTAAAATTAATAAATAATTTTAATATCATATGTCTGAATAGTTCTAAATATCCAATTGCTGCTAAATGTTGTAATAAATAAATGAATAGGATTAATTAGAACGAAAATAACAGATTCATTAAAAATCGTAAATCAAAAAACTTTCTTCATATTTTATAATTTTCTGGTCCAATTTTAAATAATTTAAGAATATTTAATTTTAGTTAAAACTAATTTTTTAAAAATTTATTTTAATTAGAAATGTTTATAGTAAATAGGCAACAGCAACATTTTTAATACATCATAGGTTTTGAAAGAAAATAATAGCTTTTATTATGATGATGGTCAATCTGCAAAATGGTCTCCAATGAGAAAAAGAAAAGAAAGAACTATCTGAATTTCTAAAAGTCATTATAAGCAGTTAGGGCAAAGTTCCGATCTTTAAGGTTTTACCGAAGGAAGGAAATAATTCAGATCTCGGATTAAAGAGAGTAAAAAGGATCTCATCTCAGATTTGCCATCGCCATTTTCGAACACTTCGTGATTATAGAAAGACTAATTTTTGTTGTTGATCAAAGACGGACAAAACCGATAAAGCTTTTTGTTTGTTGTTTTTCTGGATGTAAAAGTTTAAATTTGTTTCTGAAGTTGAAATGAATCAAACAATTATTTTCCTTTCTTGTCATTCTACATATTGGAAGCTCCATGGAGGTTCGTTCAGCTCTAATTATTGAATGTATTGTTTCAAAATGTTTTTCATTTCTTGACGTATGTTTTAATACACTCTAAAAGAGATTCCCTATTGTTGCGAAGAAAAGAAAATCCAATGCATGCGACATCCTTTTCTATTTTTAAAAGACAAAGAAGAATAAACAAAATAATTTTAATAAAAAAATAAAAATAAAATCTAACAGATGATTTATTTTTATTTTGCAATTTATAAAAAATTAGGAAACTGTAAAATATTTTAAATAAATATATAAATAAAATATATCAATCAAAAATAATGTTAATAACATATTTTTAAATATTTATCTAATTGTTTAAATAATATATTATTTAAGTAATTATTTAATAATTAATTATTTATTTTTATTTAATTTATTATTTAAATATTTATTTAATAACTTTATTATAATTTTTTAATTCCAATTATTTATTTATTTTACTGATGTAAAATAAAACTAAAACTTACAGATATTATAAATATTACTCTAGGAGATAAATTATGTTATTTAACTCAATAATTTTAATTTAATCAAATCATAATAAAATGTTTAATTAATATTTAAACAAATTAATGTTTGGGAACTGGAAATTGTACTTCTAGTCAGCCTGAATTAATTATTCATTTATTAATAAGTAAATTAATTAATTGTGAAATAAGCAAAAATAACGTTATCGAATGATTTTTTTACAGAAAATAATTTAAACACTTAACTCATAATAGTTATTATATTATGAAAATGATATAACAATATTTTCCCGGAAGAATTTACATTGCTGATCATTCTTTACTCTAGTAAAACAACAAAATAAAAAATCATTTTTTTAGATAATATATCCATTATCCTTAAAAGAGGAAAATCACAATTATTTTAAGAAAAGTAATTTTTGGCAAACAATAATATAACAACTCAAATAAAAATAAAAATGATTCTGTTTACATGTCGATATCAATTTTTAATCATTAAAAAACAAAATTCAATAATAAGGCTTCTCCTAATTAAAGGCGAAGTAAAGAGGTCGAGTTGAACCTAGGCTTTTTCATGAAACCTTTGAGAACATATTCGAAAAATATTTAATGACTTAATTAATTAACTTCAGAGGTATTGATGGACAAATTAGTAAAAATTACCTTATTTATAAAAAACACTGGAACGTTCCAGCTTCATTAAAATAAATATTAAAATAATTTATAAATATAAAATTTTTCAGTCATTAATTGAAAAAATATAACGAATTGCCAATCATCATAAAATTGACATCAGTTGAACTATCTCTCACTTTCTAACTACAAATCAATTAGCCAATTAATTAATTAATTAATTAATATTTACAGCTATGTGAAAAATAAAAACCAGAACTGGATTAATTAAATAAATAATAAAGATAGTTTAAATTAAAATAAAATATAAGTGGGTGTTGAACTTTATTAAAATTATATTATTTTTTTCAATTTTAATTAAATTAAAAACATTATATTTATAAAATTCATTAATTAAAAAAATTAAAATTAAAATAGCTTATACTCTAATTTATTCTTTATGAAATATAAAGGTGGTTGAAGACCTCTAAGTTGTTTTTAAGATTAGAAAGGAAAACCACATTTTCTTCTGAAAAAGATCTTACGAAATGATGAGGTAAAAATATTAATTGAAAGCAATTTTAAATAATAAAAACAGAACAGTTTTAATACGGTGAAAGGATATCTTATTCAATTATTTTCACCCTCTCTATTTTCACAAAAAATCGAGAAATAATTTGCTTCAGAAATTTTTTAAATTTTCAATTTCCATTCTCATATTGTATGAAAAAAGTGAACTAAACCATAAAAAATATAAATAAATTATTATGAGAAATCAAATTGTTTTTATTTCTTCTAAATTGCTTAAATGAATTACTTTGAATAACGGAAAAATGCAACAGTTTTTTAAAAATAATTATTTCAAATAATTATTCACAAAAAATAATATAAAATTGAATGAGGGTTCTTTAACTTAATATTCATAATTAAAGATAATTCTGACTTTTTAATATTCTGAGATGAATTATTTACCTTATATCTCCTATATATTCGTTATAAGGGGTATTTTGTTTTTTCTAGCTAAATTAGAGTTTATTTCTTTTTGGTAATCGTTAAATTAGATTTCTCCTTTTATTCTTCCAACTTTGTGTTTACCCATGAAATATGCTTACAAATAATCCCATAATAAATACCATGTAGTAATAAATTATCAAATCAATTTCTATTGTTATTTGAAGGTACGACGAACAACCTTAAGAATGAAGGATTTTATTCGGTTATTTTTTATAAAGATTACTCACATTCACAATTTTCAAATTTGAATAACTTTTAATGTAAATCAATAACAATGGGATATTTACATAATTTTTATCCACATTAAATGCTTTGCATAAATTTTGTACCATTGCATATTTTATTTCTACCTTTCCCATCTTAACCAGTAATCTACCATAATTGAATATTAAGTATTTTATCTTTTTTTATAGTCTTTTTAAAATCAAACAACAAAAAATAATTAAAGCAATGTAAATGGAAATCGATAAAATTAAAAAAATCAACTTTTATGACAAATATATAAAATAAATATATATATATAAATAAAAAAATATAAATAAAAATAAAAATAAAAATAAAAATATAAATATAAATAAAAATATAAATATAAATAATAATGAAAATAGAAATATAAATATAAATATAAATAAAAATAGAAATAGAAATAAAAATAAAAAAAAATAAAAATAAAAAAAAAATAAAAATAAAAATAAAAATAAAAATAAAAATAAAAATAAATGGTATACAAAATATGGTATTATAACTGTGTGATATATGATAGTTACAGCTCAATGTATAACTAATGTTTGGTTTCAGTAATTATTTTAATATTAATAAAATAAAAATAATATTATTAATAATAATAAATAGTGGAAAACCGAAAAAATTGTATAACTCAGAGTACTTTGTGATAAATTAAGAATTGAAATGAAATAAAAATTCTGCCAGCTGCTGTTTCGAGAGGTTTGATCAACCTTTCTTTAATTCAGATGTACGAAATTCAATATCAACAAGGAGAGCAAAATTAAAGTCCATTTCATTTTGCCTACATATTGAAGAAATAATTAAATTGAAAAGAAAATTAATTCTGTCATTTAAAAAGTAAAAAGTAATGAAAAGGAACAATATAATCTTTTTGTGAATGTCAATACTATAGCGGGTTAAAATAGAAACGCTTTTCTTAATATTATGATTAAAAATAATAATAGATATACTAACTAAAATAGAAACTCAAACAAGAAATGTGTTTAGGCTGCGAAATATAGAGAAAAAAACCTTAACTAATCTTAAGGGTTATGAGGGAAGATGTAAAAATAAATCTGTAAAAAGGAATATGCAAATAATAACATATTTATAATAATAAATAATAATAAAATAAATGTTTTAAATGAAATTTAACTAAGATTTTGATCATAATTTGAATTTGAACTCTGATAAATATTGATTAAAAAATTTTTTCGATGAAATTAGATTTAACTGATTTTTTAAAATAATAATTGTTCGAAAATTGCGAACAAATATTCTTAAATAATTTTTATTTAAATCAATATTCAAATATAAAAAATATAAAAATAAATAGTATAATATTCCGATCGATATATAATCAATAAAAACTGTTTCGAAAAATGAATATTTCTGTCATTAATTAAAGTCCATCAAAATTTTACTTTAATTCATCCAATTTGATTAAAGAAGAGCAGAAAATCGAGTGATGAATTTATAAAATTAATTTCCTTTTTTGTTAAAATCTTTATGTTCTCGCAATCCCTTTCAATTCCATTATATTTATTCGCGGTTGACTAATTTGGTAAGCATGGATAAATTTGCTAATTATCGCGTCCACAAACTATTTTAACTGAAACGAATCCAGGCTTAATATATCATCTTTTTAACTGTAATTCTCGGGGTCCATTTCTAACATTGAGATGGATGCTTAACATCGGTTTTGGTGGGAAATTATTTCACAATTTAAGATCCACATCATTTTGATAAATCTCGTCAATTATTTATATTATTTAATAATAATAATATTTCGCAACGAAGATTTCATGAAAAAATAAAACGAAAGAAATCAATGATAATAATTATTTTTATTTTAATTATTAATTGAGATTCATCAATTGAATTTGTGAGTGAGGGAAATTAATTAATAATTTCAGTTTAATTAATTTTACCAAACATTTAAAAGGTCTCACAAAAAACGTTGAAAGAGGAAATTTTATTTTTTTCTAATACTACTTGAATGTCAGAGATTTCGATTTTCCTGTATAAATATTAGAAAATTGATGAAAAAAATTTTTTATTAAATCGTAAAATAATATTAATCTTCTTTTAATATTAAATTCACATCAAGGTTTATTTTATCAATATGTATTTCTAATGCTCCAACACTACGTCTGGTATTTCAATTATCTTTAAATATGTTAATTATGGGAATTTCTTTGGTAGTCTAATGTATGAAAATGTAAGTTCAGATCATAGATAATTCGGGAATCCTGTAATAATGAAAGAGATGAGGTATTATATAAATAATACAAAAGTAAAAGGTAAATTCGGTATTAATATGGATCCTTTCGATCAAGAAACAGGATCAAAAATAAGATTTCTTCGATAATATTAAAAATTTTTCCATTATTAAATAATAATATATTTCTTTATTACGATAATTTTCGAAATGATTCGGTTTAAAAAGCAAAATATATTATTAATAACATAAATAAATAGATGCTACTATTATGTAGATCTTTAAGGTGCTAAAGATCCACACATCATATTTGATTCTTGGGTTCATGTATCTACTGATCTTAGGAAAACCGAAATAAGCAAACCAGGAATACAAATAGTGAAAGTCAATGGGATCATCAGAATGATCCTAACTTGTTCGTGTATGACAAGACATCTTTTCTTGGTGTGTAATCATTGATAACTGGTAATAATTTTAATTTGAAAATTATTTACAGATTCATCATCAATTAAATAAACAATTCCACAGAAAAAAACTAAAATTAGGGTGGTAAAATCGAATTTAAGTAATTATCACTTTTTTTCTGGTCAGTCTGTATAATGTAAATCTGGTTTAGCATAGATTCTGTCGTATCAGAAATTAAAGCTGAAAAGTATAATAAGTCTGTACAAAATTTATAACTTTTCTTTTCATTTGAAACGATTGTTCAATTAACAAATCATTAATTAGTTAGTCAAATTTCAGCATTTTTAAAATTGACAATTTTTTTCGCACAGGTGAATATTTTCTTGTTTATGAAAAACGAGATACTTAATTAAATATAAGTTTTAGTTGATTCTAATGTGAATCTTACATTTTAGTGATAAATTATGAAATCAGATGAACTCAGAATAATTGCGCAACGGTTGCACAATGAAGGGAATTGTTATGGTCAAATCGCAAAACTTTTAGAAATAACGCGGTTTTCAGCTATCAGTTTAATTATATATAGATTGAATGATCATAAAAAAAAGTTGGCCCCAAAATAAAATTAATAAGAGATTGAGTTTGTTTATAAAACGTGAAATAGTGCGTTTAACTGAATAACATAAAAAGGTGAATTCAATCAAATTGATCAGAAATTTAGATCTTAACGTTTCACGAAAGACACTACATCTTCACTTAACAAAAATGGATTATAAATAAAAGAAAGCATCAAACGAAATAGTTCTGTCAAAGAAGCATAAGCAGCTAAGATTAGATGTAATTTTCTCTTTGGATTTCAAGTAAATATATGGGAAAGTACTATATTTACGGAGGAAAAACGGTTTACATTTGAAGAGCCAGACAACTGGATGACATATATGGCAAAAAAGAGAAATATGTCCACAAGAGAAGGCAATGTCAAGGTGGCGGTTTAATGATGCGGTTGATGATTTTTCCAAATGGTATCCTGTCTTTACATTCCATAATTGGTAAATTTACTTCAAAGGATTTTGCATATATATTGCAGAAGTACATTGTACCAACTATAAAGTTGAACTTCGAAAAGAAAAATTTGTGCCCAACAAGACAATTGTAGGGTACATACTTCAAGATTGGTACAAGATTACCTAAAATATTCAAATATACAGACTATTCAGTGGCCATCTAGTAGTCCAGATCTGGACATAGTGGAAGATGTCTGGAAAATGATATCAGAAATTATATATGATGGACCGCAGTCAACCAATATGTGTGAGTTACAATTACGCGTAACAGACAGTATCCATAGACAAAATATCATAGATTTATATGAATCACTAAGACCTCGATTTTGTAAAGTTTTAATCTCAAAGGGAATTTGTATAATGTGTAATTAATTATTGATAAATTTACAGTGTTTCCTGGTTCCTTACTACCGCTACTATGGTGATGTAAGTCTACCTCGAACCAAGTATTTCATAACGTAAAATAGTGGAATGATTTCTTCAAAGATCTGAAAATCTCTCTGAAACCTATTACACCGTTACGAAGTCATACTATTCTACCTCTTTCAAAGTCCGATGAAATGCATTTTCTATACCAGTCATATTGCTTATTGTAATAAGGATATTTCATATCTGTCAATGAATTTTTTTGCTTAAATTATACACATTCAAAATACATGATTAAGCTAAATTGATTAAACAACAGATGCAATAATTCCCATGCAAATCATTAAAATAATAAGTGGTGTGTTTTTATTGAAAATGAGTTGCCATCATTAATGATAAAAATGATGAACAACCCAGAAGAAAAATATCAATTAAATTGACATTATCACCAAAAAATTGGAGATTGAAAAATAACGAAGTCAGTACGGTTAAATGATTGCTTTAATTAGGAGTTTTATGATTATTTCTATCTAGATGGAACAAACAATTCATCGTGACATTCAATAAAAAGAAAAAATTATATAAAAATATCAGTTTCATCATCTTATTTTAACCAGTTTCAAAAATGAGCTTTGAATAATAAATATCTTTTGTAACATAAATATTGTTTAAAAATGATAATTTAATTTCTAAAAATAATATAATATTTTGTCATGTTTATATTTCTAAATATATTATATTTACAATTATATATTTGTAAATAATAATATTATTATGATGATTAATTACTTTTTAAGATAATCAATTAATACCTTGAAGCTGTCATATTCCTGACAGTTGCTATGATTGGTATATATTAGACCTGAATTTTTTTCGGTTGACAATTGCTTATCTTTGAAACATTGGAAAGTATAATTTGAGTTATCTGAAAGTTGATAAAAACATCGTAAACATATCGCTTTCAGTTTTATCTTTTATAAAATATACTAAAATTTATAAATATTTTGAATATATACAAAGCATATTTTTTATTAAGGGGCTCGAGATTAATCCGTAATTTCTGTACAACAAATGAAAATACCAATAGAATGATCTAGTACAAGTATTTAAATAACTTTTTGTATACCGCAATACAAAAGTCTACAAAATAAGATTATTCAATATGATCTACATTAGTTGCTATATTAGTTACATATCCGTTATGTTTTCTCCAGATTGAAATGTACCATTATTTTCTTGAAATTTTCATATAGTGACTTGATGGTACCGTTAGCTTTGGCGTTGGCCTATTCCTCAATTAAAACTCATAAATACTAATCTATTCAAATGCAACATGAGATTGAATAAAACCATAAATCTGGTGACAAAAAATAATCTAAAAACCAGATCAGAGTGTTTCTTGGTTTATAGGTCGGATCAAAGTCATATTGGAATACAGACTTTCTCGTATCAAGTTTCTTCACATGTTGATATATCTCTATATTAATTTCAATCCCATCCCCAAATTATTGAAAGCACATGAAATCACGTTCTCTAGATTTGACAGCCAGTAGTATGACATATGCTGGAAAATTTAAATATTTGACCATCAGAACATCAGAATGCTTGGAGACCCAGTTGTTATATTTGCCAACTGATTTGCCAAAGATATATTTCTGATCTGAAAAAACTTCGAAAACTTCACAAAAAATGGCTTTAATAAATTTACTTTTAATTCAGATAAATCGTTTTATTTCTAATTGAAATTTTAAAACTTTTGAATATTGGAACAAAGTTTTATCTTGCATATATTAGAATAATAGAGATTTTCGTATTTTATAAAGGTTTTTTTTGGAAATCCACATATTCTATGGAATGAAGGAAGTACAATTTATTCTTCAAAATTTAGAATAACCAAAATTTACCTTTGTTAAACAAATAAAAGATGGATTTTATAAAGATATAATATTTATCTCGAACACTGTAAATATTTTTACGGATCACCAAATATGTAAATAAAAGAAAGAAAAATGGATAACTGCTTTTCTAAATGATATTAATAACATTAACGAAATGTTAATAATAATATTGATAATAATTGTAATAATAGTAGTGATAATAAAAATAATAAAAAATTAATAATTAAAAAAAATAAAAATAATATCAACACGATGATATTTCAAATCAGTCTATTCTGGTTGACTTATAATTGCATATAGAATTACGTCTAAAATTTACCATCAATATTAATGGAATTGTAAAAAATCTTATCAGAAGAAACAACGGAATGGTTACTCCAGTATGGGTGAATTGGGTAGGTCTGAATAACTGATGAGAGAAGGAGCTGGAAATTATTCGACTTCTGATCGGGGGTTCCTAAACTTTCTGTGTCTGATGCAGGTAAGCTGGTATAAATACAACTGTCGATTACACGGGGATTATGAATAGGTGATGATTTAACCAGAACCTTCGGAGAATTAATCTTAATGATACTACTATTAGCTGTTAACATTCCTGGACCACAAGAGATAGTTCGCTGGTTCGTACAAAATTTGTATGGGCTTATGTTAAATGGAATTATAATTCCTTTATTCAGTTTTGCTGAATAAAACTGAAATTATATAATATAATAAGTATGAGAGCAATAAACATTGATGTAATAATATTAATTATTAAGACTTTAACGTTTCAGTAGACCACCCTGAAGAACAGGTATTTATTATAAAGTATTATAAAATTTTTCATATTATAAATAAATATTCAAAAATGACAATAAATGTTAATAATTTCATTGTTTAAATAATTACAAGCGCTGAAATGTTCTTATGCCGTTCAGGTCACATGATTTTGTGAAAGTATGAACAGAGACAAAAATGTTTGTCAGAAGATGTTTGATACGTGAATAATTTACGCCGCTTAACTGAAAGATTACCAATTAATCAATTTTTTAAATGTGATGTAATTTTTATTCTTATGAAAACAAAAATTGTTATTGGATTAAATTAAATGGTCCAACATTTTCCAATTTTAGATTTTATTTTAAAAATACTTACATAGACGGTGTGTTTCAAAAGTAGTAGCGCATACTTTAAACAACCATAATTTTTACAATTATTAAATTATTGATTGGAAATTTTTATATTTTAATAGAAGATTAGGTAAACTTTAATGTCATAAAATATGTTTTTGGCAGAAATGAGTGTTAATTTTTATAAAGATAGAGCCATATTATCCAATACAAAATTAATTAAATTAAATAATAAAAATAAATTCAATTCAATACGAAATATTTGATTTTTTACAGTTTTTCTAATTAAAGTAATAAATTTTATAATTATTTATAAGTGGAAATTGAGGATAAAAAACCGGAGCTTAGACAAATTTGCAAAGTATTATTTCTTTTTCACTTGACTTGTTGCAAAACGGCGATGGTTTGACTATGCGGAAACCTTATCGTAAAACTTAAAGAAAAATATAAATGTCTGGTAAATGATAATTGAATGTCTAATTGAAAAGGTGAACTCGTTATAACAAGAGGTCTGAAAAATAATTGTTAAAATTGAAATTTTTATTAAATTCTTTTTTAACAAAACGATGTTAATTTATAAAATTGTTAATAACCATTTTAAAATATTATAATACGTATTATAATCATGCATGACAACGTTTTCCCAAAGTTGTGGCAGTTTATGTATGCCATCATAGAAAAAATTATTTGATTTAGAGGCAATCCAATGACTTAGGCATTTTTTTACAACCTCTTAAGTCATAAAGCTGTGCTCTGACAGATCATGTGCCATCGAACGGAATAAACGATAATCCAACGGAGCAATGTCGGGAGAGTATGGCGGGTTGGGTAAGACATCGCATTTCAACTGTTTTATAACCTCATCAACGGTTTTTGCGACATAAGGCCGAGCGTTTTCAAGAAGAATATTATCTTTCCATGCTTATCACCCCATTCTGGTTGTTTGGTAGCGAATTCTTCGTTTAGTTGCATTAACTGCTGTTCATAGCTACTGGCAGTCACGGTCTCACCAGGTTTCAGAAGTTTGTAGTACAGGATACCTTTTTGATTCCACCATATGATCCAACAATACTTTTTTCCCATGAATGTTGCGCTTTGAAGTTGACTTTGTCAGAAGACATGGGTCAAACCAAGATCTTTTTCTTCTGGGATGGAGAAATATATCCATTTTTCATCGCCAGTTATTATACGATGAAGGAAAGATTTTCTTTTGTTCATTTTGATCAAAATTTCGCATGTGATTTTTCTCTGCTCTTGGCTTTTTTCTGTTAATGCATGAGGCACCAACTTTCCCACCTTTAGAATCTTTCCTAAACCGCGTAAACGGTTGGAGATTGTTTGTTGGGAAACATTCAGTGAAACAGCTAATTGTACCCGAGTTTCACAGTCGTCTTCGTCCAGCAAGTCTTGCAAATCAGGGTCTTCAAATATTTTTGGTGGATTTCCGTGGGTTTTGTCATTAAGGTTAAAATTGCCCGTTTTGAACTTTTGAAACCATTCCCGACATTTTCTTCCAGCTAAAGAATTGTTGCCATAAGCCTGTACTAGTAGTTTTATATGTTTCGGCATCATTTTTCTTTAGTTAAATAAAAATAATAAAGCTTCCCATAAATTTTTATTTTTCGACACAAATGTTGACATCTAAAATAGTAAATATTTAATGATGTGCTAACTATTTTAAAAATTATTATATTATTATAATTAGCGCTCAAAGTAAATATTATTTAAACAACAACAAATAAACAAAAAATTAATTTAATTTAAATAAAAAAGTAAAACATTAATTATAAAAAATAAAAACGGCGGAGTTATATTTGTAGACCTTATACATGGGATCTGATCATAAATTTAAATAAGGATATCATTTTCAGTACTAGTCACGGAAGTAGTTTGGAAAAGGTCAAACTTAAAGTAAAAAATCAAATTAATTTTAACTCTAAAGTAAAAAGATTAAAACATCTTAAAATGTAATAAATATTTTTATGAATAATAATAATAAAGATTTTTTAAGAGTCAAATGTTATTACCAATAGATGTGAGGTTCGGTTTTCAGTAATTCTATAATTTTATATTACGTAAATAAAAAAATATTCAACTCTTAGATGAATTAGTTATGAAACATTAAATATATTAACTTTTCGAGAAAGTCTTCGTTTTTTATTATCATAGACATTTTGTAGAAATATTGATGCTAAACAATGAGTTACAAAATTGACTAAAATAGTAAATATAATTAAAATGATGATGATCTATATTACACCAAATATGATATTTATCATTTATAGTATTAATACATAATACAACATTCATTAATGTCTTTTATTAAGAAAAATTTTTTCCGAACGGCCTGATATATTAAATATTTCAATGTCTCTTAAATCATTACTTTTCATCTCAAATTGATTATTGATAGGGATAATTGTTACCTGATTTTCATTATTGAAAAAATAGTTTTCATCTTCCGGATACAGGTGGATCACTCGTTCTTTTGAGAGTGAATTACGCTTTTTTCTGTTATGTATATAAAGAAGTAAAAACAGCCCAAGCAAAATGATGACTCCAAGAATGCCACATATCAACCCCAATATATGCGCTAAAGGCATAACAGTGAAATGGAAATTCAAGCTCTGTTTTCCCGTCTGATTTTGTGTTCTATATCTTTCTGGGGAATCTTGAAAAAAAATATTTTCATTCAAAGAATGTTTCCATTTATTTAGTCCGTATTTTTTATTTAAAAATTTTTTTTAATTTAGATAAATTTTTTTAAATAATCTAAATTATTATTGCAGATAAATAAATAAATAACCTGTCATAATTCCATATTTTACAGAATCATCATGATTTAGCGTTAATTCTAAAAAATTATGAAAATTTTAACAAATGACAATTAATTAAAAAAGGAAAAATACACAAATAATTAATTGTTTTTTTCAACATTTAAAAAAAAAGAAACATTTTAAGCAGAACTTCGTTGATTTTATTATGACAATAATTAATAGAAATTGTAAATAATTAATTAATTTTGATTCAGCGAAAGTGAAAATTATCAAAATAAAATTCATTAAAAAATGAAACCAATAATTTCAGAGAAAATCTGAAAATAAATATTATCTAAACTTTTTATAAAAATTAAACAAAAATATTCAGGCTTAAGATATATTTTTAAGGAGATTTTAACATATTTCATGAGTTTAAATGTCAAGAATTTGAAGTTCCATTTTTTTTATTTATTAAAATTCTGTACATTCTTAAAAATAAAATTATTTTGAATAATAATATTAATATTAATATTAAAAAATATTTTTTATCAAATTGAACTTAAAATAAATTTCGACGAGAAAAATAATCAATAACATAACATTATTATACAACAAAATAAATGATATAATTGCTGGTAAATATCCTAAGTAAGAAATAAATCAATTTAGTTATATTATATGTTAAATTATTTGTATAATTATAAATAATATTTTTATCATCTAATATAAATAATATATTTATATCTTGAGAGTATATTATTGCATAATATATCAATTATAATAATGGAGATTATTATCATATTAAAAAATGTATTTTATATATTTTTAAATGGATTATTGAATTTAATTCTTAATTAGACCCAGTCTAATGGTTCTGAGCATTTGGTAATTTTAATTTTTTCATTGGGCATTGAAATTTTATCCATAATGTCTCTTTTATGCAATTATTTTATTTTTTATTTTCATTTTAATGCTGGCAAATATTCCATAATAAAATTTTACAACACAAAATAAGAAACGATTTTTCTAAAGAAAAAGAAATTATTTTAGTACTTCGTTTTAATGGTGGGGAATCTCATTTTCATTGGGAATATGTTGGCTTTTTAGAGTGTCAAGGAAATATTAAGAAATCAATCAGATTTCGTAGGTCTTCCATGGAGCGTTATTTCTGATTTATTTGATTAATTTACTAAATCAACCAAAGATCTTCGATATTTTAATATCACAAGATCTGAAGGGATTTCATCTGGGAATCAGCTTACATTTACTTTCAAAATAAAATCAGACCTGATAAAAAATTAAATATGAGGAAGGTTTTGAACATATTTAAGGTTAAACTTATTTGATATGGTATGGAAGCAACCCAGTTAGGATTTCTTCTAATTTTCATTGAAATCTTTATTGAACTGTTTGCTTATGTTTTTTGTACTCTTCTTATTATTAATATTATTATTGGATCAAAAAATTATTCAGTATGGGTGGGAAGTTCTTCAGCAGCCGTCTTATTCACCAGATCTGGCTTCAATAGATTTCCATTTATTCCGGGCTATGCAGAAATACCTAAATTCTAACACGTTCACAAATGATGATTGAAAGCAGCAGTTGGTAATCACCAATTTTTTTGAAAGTAAAACAATGTCTTTTTATAACTAGGGGATAAGTGATCTGTAACGTCGTTGGAAACAAGTGATAGAGAACAATAGCAATTATATTACTGACTGATATTCACTTCGTTGCTCTAATATTACATTGTTTTATAAATTTTGCATTTGTTATTCGTTTTATAATCATTTTTTTCTATGAATAAGTTTTGTCCGGAAACTTTCTTTCCAACTGAATATATTCAAACTTTACCTTATTCCTTTCAACGTTATTCACGATTATCATTCAATTTGTTCTGTCTGATGATTAATGATTATTTAATTTGTCTTTTTGTATATTGTATTTTTTCTATATTTGCCAAATCGAGATCCGAGATGAATAACAGTCCTCTTGGAATTTGTCAAATCTGTTACAGAAAATATTGTGTAACTGATATTCTTAAGGGATTAATAGATTTATACTTGACAAAATTTCTGACTATATTGTATTATTTTTTGAGTGCGTTCAGCACTTGATGAGAATCCAATTAGGAAGACTGAGGCTTAATTGTACTCTGAAATCTTTTTGTGATTTGGTAAAAACGAGCTTGCATTTCTTTATCCGATTTTATTATGTTCATTTAGACTTTACATTTTTATTTTATTTTCTTACATTTTTCAGGAAAAGGTAACCTAAATATATGGTATTTCGAAAGAAAAAGCGATTTTGAAAATTTTCTGAGAAATTTAAGAAATTAGTAAAATAATTGGTACTTCAGATCTGCTCTTAATATATCAATATTAGTTCAGTACACCGAATCGGTTTATTGGATGCATTAAAGTGCGTCTTTACAAGGTGGATTAGTCATCGAATAACAAGATCCAAAAAACCACAACATTTGCTTAAAAATCAAAACATTAATATTCTGTGATGGTTGATGAAGAATGGATGTATATTGATTCTATACATCATGGGCAGGTTAATTAATATTTGATGGAGAAGTTGGTAATCGAATAATAATTTTCAGAGGAACAATATCAGACATGAAATTTCATTTAATTATTGGCTGTAATTTTTGTGGTGATTTCCACTTTTAAGTTTTAGAGCTTAAATTCTGCAAATGGGTTCTGTAGGAGTTAAATCAACAAAGGGTGAGTCATATAGAAAATTAAAAATAGTAAAAATAGACTCTGAATAAAGTGAAGAATATGTTTAATCTTTCTAAAGACTCATACGATTTATATTTAAGAATGTTAGAAAGATCAGTGTTTATCTTATACTTCTGAGTCCCAAGGAAGCATTTTCAATTAAAATTTTTTTTCAATCATTATTTTGATTTTCTTTTATAAAATGGTATCGAAAAACAATTGTAGTAAAATGTAATAAAGGAAAGTCATACTGTCTTCTAATAACAAATATAAAAATATTTTAAGTTCAAAGAACAATATTTCTTACCACTTTGAAAGTAGATTTCACTAAGCACAATCCACTGACTGGCAAAGTAGAGATCAATTTTCACGAAATTTCCAAGATGGTTATTTATTTTAATCTCCTTCCACCGGTTTATTCTGATGCGATCGTCATTTTCTATCACTTCACTTTGCCTGCCAGTTTTCCCAACAATGTTCAAGCCATCGAAACCCCAACCAAATGTCATTTTAATATCTTTGAATACTCGAATATGATAATCAAAATGGTTTGCAACACGTAAAAAAAGAGCACTGAAGTTTCTTGGGCTGTCAAACCGAAAGATAAGAGACACAAATGGTTGTTTCAATTGTTTTCGATCCCATCCAACGAATTTTATGGCACCGTCAACAATTGGACTTTCAGCTGTATTTCCTTCAATGTCTCGATCACAGAGCTTTCCTATTCCTCCAACTAAAGTTCCATTTTTCAAAATATCTCCATCGTACGTTGTGTCCTTGAATCTCAACGAATTATGTCCAGACATATATTTGCTTCCATCCACCATTCGATACTCAACCACGTGATCTGTCATATCATTTGGTTATTAAAATTAATTAAAATATTTTTGAAATATAAATAAAAGTTATTTATTTAAGATTTAGTATTATCAACATAAACACGAATAAGTTGTATACCACGTACTTTTTGCCTGTAAGATAATTAAATTAAAAATAATATTAGCCATGTTCCCCGTCTTTCGCAAATCAAATAATAATGTATTACTACCAGCATCAAAACATTTCGAAGTGTATGATAAAGTCTCAACCAAAATAATAAAATAATACTTTTAATGTTTTTATTATAATAAATACAATTTTTTAATTCATCATTATATATCTAAAATTAAAAAATTATTTAAAAATTAAAAGAAAATTTTTAAATTACTTCTGTGGAGACTCGAATACTATGTCGAGGAAGAATACAATTATTCGTGAAATTAATGAAGTCTAAGGCGCGAGTATAATGCGTGTGCCAATTATAAAAAGTAATTTATTCGTGTACAGGGGTCCAAAAACATTAAAATTCTTCAAGATCACTGTCCTCATAATTTCTCGCTAATAGGTCATTAATATATCAGCTTGAGTAGATTCTCCACTATCAGGGTAGGAATCAATAACACCATCTTCTTCTTGCTCTCAAGAATTTTATCATCTTCATAAATATTGTCAACTTCCGGTTATTTCATCAAAACATATCCACTCAGACCACATCTAACGAATTCTGCCTTTGAATGTCTAGTTTTAGCAAACATCGAATGGTTGGAACTATGGTGTCAATCTCCTAGGCATGCGACAATATCAGTGGATTTCTTGTTGACATATGATTTTACTTTATCCTTAGGATATGCACCGAGCATATCTCAATATCAAGGACCACCTCGGAAAACAAGCATCAGAGGCGACAGAGCAATAATAAATAATGCTTTACGACTTCGAAGGAAACCCATCAAAGAAATACACTCTGAAATTATGGCTTCTGGTGTAAATGTTTCTGCGAGGACTGTGCGACGACGGCTGAGAGAGGCAAACATTATTGCTCATCGTCCA
>JBBMKC010230620.1:0-11543 GCA_037834085.1 Bipalium vagum | reverse complement strand
TAATAATAATAATAATAAAAAATAAATTGAAATACTTAACGTTAATTTTGTAAATTTAAAAACTATAATAAAAAAATGATTTTCAACTTTTAACCATGATAATAAAATGTATATTTTCAAAATTCACAAAGAATTAAATATTTTTATCGGTAATAATAATATATTATTGAATATATAAAAATCATGATATGATAGTAATTATAAAAATAAAATTATTGTACTAATTAAAAATATTTTCTTCTTTTAATATTTAATTTTAAAGACTTTACAATGACCTGTTGATAAGAAGACTTGTCCAACTCACCGTTAAGTAAGATACTTCTTTTGTCCTTTATGTCGTCTTCTTTTGATCACGGAATCCAAAAAGTTTCAGCTGATAGATCGACTCGTCGAATGATGGACAAATATTGAACCTAATAAGCAAAAGGAAGTGATGTTTTCTGATCTTTATTTTATTCGACTACATTAACTCTGATCTATTATATAAAAAGACTTAGGCTTCACATAGGAAAAAGAAGGTCTTCAATCTTTACTTTCTTTCAAGTTTTCTTATGTTTTTAAAAGGAAAATATTTTCAATGATCTTTTCATTATAATATTATTATTTATTATTTTTATATTATTATATTATTTAAATAATCGTGTATTTGGGAAAAATATAATTGAAAATAAATTTCAATTATCTTTTGTATAAAAATGAAATTATTATTAAATTATTATATGAAATATTAATTAAAGATACTAAAAATATCTAATGTTTTACTGCTCAAAGTGTCCAGATGAAAGAAAAGTAAGAGGAAAAACAAATTGCGATAATTTTAACGAAAATGTTTTTCAATAATAATAGTTAAAATTATATTAATTAACATTTAATTATTTATATTATAAAAAATAATATCTAAGGGGAAATGAAATAATTTTTGTAAAATAATGAAGCTATAAAGGAAAGTCGATAAATAATACGAAAGTAAAATGCAGGATAAATATTGATTGAACCATAATTAAGATAATTGTTTGAATGAAATAATTCACGTTTCAACGAAAACGCGGTAAAAATAAAAAGTTTTATTTACAGTCCTTGGAAAATATGATTTTTCCATCCAGCAGAGATTTGTCCCGGCTTTCCCGTTCAATGTTCTGCAGGGGCAAGTTCATATAAGAGTTTGCTATCGTAAAATGTTTCATTGGTTTTACATAACAAAAAATGTAAATTAAAACAAAATATTATGATTGTGACATCTAGTCTGAAAACGGTTTTTTCTACGTTTAACCAGTTTTATCTTTTATTTCCAATTGATTTTCACATATTTAAACAGATTCAAATGCATGAATTTAATATTAAAGATTTAGCAATTATACATTACTATTTATACTTCATGCATTAAACGATAAGATAAAAATTATAGTAATAACATTATGAAATATAAAAATAAAAATAATGAAAATAAAATGATATAAAATAATAATAATAATTATATTATTATTATTATTATTATTATTATTATTATTATTATTATTATTATTATAAAAGTTCAATTTTGTTTGTTAATTATAGATTACATTCTCTCTCCACGAAATATATTATTTAAATTATCTACCAGTATTGCGAGGTTTGTCTCCCAATCAATAAATCTCCTATTATAATTCATAATGCATAGGCAGTAGCTGAAAATCCTCACGGATTAACCAACTTTGTGGAGTCTTCTCTATTATAATTTTCAGCATGTTTATCTTAGTATTTAAAGTTGAATGCGAAATCTCTGTACCTTTTGGTTTTTTCATTTTTATCTTAGACTAAAAGGCAATTTTCAGTTTTATTTCTGCAAAGGAGTTTTAAAATTTTCTATTATTTAATTTTCATAGACAAACATTTTTAAGGAGTTCGAAATTATAATTTATTTTAACTTAACAATATTCATTTTATTTGGAACTTTTGTGAAATTATTCAATAAATAATTACAAATTTTAAAATAAATTAACCATGTTTTGATCAAAATAAAAAATAAAAAAATTTATTTTGATTAACATATTTAAAAAAATGCAAAACTATACAGCAGCTAGAGATATTCTAAATCGGAATTATTTTCAATGTTGCATTGCACATCGTATTTTAATAAAATTCATTTGACCTTCATTTGTTTAACTAAACTAAGCTATCGATAATATTAGTTATTTAAAAAAATGTGTACAATTTTATATATGAATTAATAATATGATAGAACGGCAGTAGGGCTAGAGTAACTTCACGCTTGGAAAAGAAAATGAGCGTGGTCATTTCATCAGATAGTCTTGCAATAAAACAGTAAATATAAAAAATATAAGTTTGATGTCCGACGAAGACATTTGTTGACAGAAAATGAAACGTTTACCAATAAACTTAAGTAACATGCTTTACTTAATGACATGAAGCAACATAGTAATAGGTTTTTAATAGTTTTTCTGATGATAAGCAAGTCCTTCACGACAAAAAAATCAATTGGCAAAAATGACTATTGGTCATTCTTTTGTTGTACAAACGGTCATACATTCTAAGTTTACAAAATCTGGCATGGTCTTAGCTATATTTATTGAAGGTGGATTGACAAGGTAACCGACAGAAGAACGTATGTAGTAATACAAGACTGCTCTCTCTAATAAAGCAAAAAACACTCAAACAAAAATTAAATTTAATATTGTTACCTGGATTGTTACCTAGTCCTGAGTACAATCCATATATATTTGCGATCTATCAGATATAGTTGAGTGAAAAATTTTTCACAATATCTCTACACAGATGACATGTCATTAGAAAATATTATCAAGAAGTTAATGAAACGTAGATTTGGAAGAGGTAAAATGATACATGTAACCGGTTTTCGTCCCTGGAAGAATTGGTTGTGGCAGCTAATGAAAATCTGATAATTCGTATTGTTTAGATTTTCACGTTGTTTACAATTTCTTAAAATACACTTACTAGCTCGTTCTATTTACATTGTTTTATTTTTTAAAAATCCCAGATTTCTCTCGAACAATCATCTTTACGAGTACCTTTAATGAAAGGTGAAGATCTCAATATTATCTATCAATTGTTCGTGACAAAATTAATTTATTTTTATTATTTTTAAATTTATCTCTGAAACAAATTAAGACTATTTTAAGAATTTATCACTGTAAATTATCGATTTTAATTAATAAATATAAAATATTATTTCTAATTTTAAAATATGAAATTTAATCCCGTAAACGTAGTAGCAAATTTTGATATGGAAAAGTATTAAACTCTAACATTAATAAATATTAATAAATAACTGAATACAAAACCAGAATTTCACTCTACTTTTCTCCAATATTCTCATTTCTATTAATTTGTTGTATGCTCAAACTGAATCCCTTTGAACATGTAGATTAAAACAAGAAAAACAAAAGATATTCGAGCTTTGGGAATGGATCAATTTGAATATTTTCGTCTTACATTACTTTTTTCTTTTTATCATTACAATTTTTTGTCTTAAAATTTTATTATACATTGATAATCTCATTTACAAAGGAGAAATTTATTTTAACAAACATGAAATAATCTTTTTTAATATTATTTATTTTTACTGATGATATTTTTTATTTTTCTTCAGAAAAAAAATGTTAGGTTTTGACAATGAAAACAAATGATAAAGTAATAAATAAATCTTCTGAAAAAGATTCTTATTTCTCATTAATTTTTATTTTATTACAACTGAAAGTTTTATACATAAAATATGGAGATATTAATTTTTATTTAAAGAAAGAAAATTTTTCGAAAAGAAATTTTGATATTGGTTTTTCTCTTTAGAACGGTTTTTCTAAAGGCAGACCCCCAAAATGACCAATTTTTTTACGCTACTGATTCGGGTTTTGATAGCCACTCTCATACGAAGTAATATAAAAATTGAAGAATGTGGATTAAATGGTTGGTCTAACATTTTTAATATTTAATATTATTGATTTATTTTAATAATTATTAACAAATTAACCATTTTATAATAATAACAATAATAATAATAATAATTAATAATAATAATAATCATAATAATAATAATAATAATAAAAATAATAAAAAGAAGAATAAGAACAAAGGATAACATTAATAAGTCAAATAAAAAATATAATAGATTAAATTAAAACAATAACGGTTTTTTAGTCAATCTTTATTCAAATGCGAATTTCAGACTACCGGTCTACGTCGCAAAGGCCTTGTAATTCAATGTCATTGTGATAATGAAATTGGCGGTTAATGTGTAACTAAAATTGTTTAACCAAGCTTTCCCAATTAAAGTTATTATTTATTAATTTATTTATTATTATTACTATTTTAATATAACTTGACTATTGACTTTTTCTAGATTTTCTTGGCTAATAATATTGACAAGTCTTTCGAAAATATTACAAAATGCATATATTAAGAAAATCTATGGAAGTACTGGGTATATTATAAGAACTTAAAAGTGTTATTGATTTTATTCGAGTAAGCTATCATACGCGTCCAATTATTTATACCAATATGAAATATCATGGAAAATACTCCGTAATCCAAAGTCTGCCAAATAAGTCTATAATTAAGTTCTGAATAATTATAGTCTTCAGTTATTTGGGAATTATTAATGTTAATTTAATAGATTAAAACCAAAAAATCTAAAGAAAATCAGAGACTTTTTAAGTCCTGATTTCATTTTTTTAATGTTAAGAAATGTATTGAGTAGTTACTGTTAAAGGCTTAACTTAATAATAGAGGTAAAGAAAGCAATTTCAATTAATTCAGTAATTGAATTATCATATGGAGCGTATCTAGCTTCATTGTAATATTTTTCGCTTTACTTTGGAGGTCTGACCGCTTTAAATATTCCGAAAATAATTAATATTGACGAAAATTTTTTACAATAATTATAAAGAGGAAATTTCCATTTTAGCTTTAAATAGCAGTTAAATGTGATATATTTACTTCATCTACTTAGTGCTTTCAACTAATAATAGTTTTGTGATACCACTATGTAACGAATATAGCAAGTTTCACAAGTCGAGAATTTCAAGAACATCAATAAAAATTTAATGTTTCAGAAATGAAAAAGGAAAGAAAATATGAAAATTGTAAAAAGAAGTTACGTTTAATAAAAATTGTAAATATAATTTTAAACAGGTTTTTGTAGCCTATAAATTTATATTGAATGATGTACCTTAAGGAAACCGTTACGGCGTGAAAATTGCTCAGGAAGTTCATTTACTAATAATAAGAATAACAATGGTAATAATTATTATGTTGAAATATTTAGAGAATTTCAATCGCAACAATAAAAATTTAGGTCTAATAATAATAATAATGATTAAAAGAAAATTAAATCTTTAATATTAATTAATATTTCCGGAAATTTTTTAAACATTATAAGGCTAAGATCATTTTTCTTAAATTTAAAAACCATAAAATATAAATAGTACTTAATTATTATTCTGATAAAATTTCCTTGAAGATAATGTTTTAAATGTTTTCTCATTCTTAAAAAAATTATTAAAAAATCTATCTCTCAAGTTTGATATTTAAATCAAAATATAGTATAACCTGCTTAAACAGAACAAAAATGGGACTACAAAAGTTTATTCTGTTTAAGCGAAAAATTCTGTTTAAACGATATAATCATTAAAATAAAACACTAATAAAATACGATGTTATTATAATTAAATTTTATTTCTAGTTAAAATATTCCGTAATTTTTCTCTGGATCAATTTTTCTTGAAAATACTATCTCTGAGATCATTCTCAAAGTTAAGTAAGTTGATATAAATAACTTCATTGTAATTTTCAATAAAATAGTATTCCTTAACTATTTTTAAAGCTTCTAAAACATCACCAATTTCAATTTCATTCGTTTTATCCAATGGTTCTAATACAAAAATTTCGGATGAACCATAAATATTCTCAGATTCTTCTTCAATTCCCATTACTTCCAAACCTTTATCAATAAATAAATAATCCTCTAAATCTCGTCTTGATTCAAAAAATTCGGCTAAAACATTAGATTCATCTTTAATTTTGTTCTCAATTAAAGCATTTACATCTTTAGAAGTCTCAGGAATATTGCGATAAAATTGAATGATGAAAGCAATTATAAATTGTTCCTGAGGATATTCTTTCCCAAGCATCCGATATCATTTGAATTGTATCTAAAATATTAATATTGTATTCTTGATTTTTGTCAACACAGTTTATTAACTGAACAACCAAACTTTTTTGGTAATTACTTTAAAATTTTTTATTATTCCTGTATCCATAGGTTGGCAAGAATACCATTTTAATGTTTTTTAAAATATTATTGATATCAGGATGCGCTGAGCCTTTTATCAACGAGCATTAAAATTTTTCTCTTAGCATTTCTAAGCCTTGTATCCCATCTCATTAATTCCTTTTTGAAAATTTCGGATGTCATTCAAGCATTTTTATTTGCATGATAATGTAGATGTTCCACGCTTTTATTTTTGAAACATCTCGGTTTTAAATATTTTCCTATAATGATAGGAGGCCTCTTTTCACCAGTAATACTAGCACAAAGAAAAACTGTTAATATTTCTTTTGATATTTTACATCACTGCATTTGTCTCCTTTAAGTCTCATAGTATTATTAGGTAACATTTTAAAGAAAATACCATTCTCATCCCCATTTAAGATATTTCGATTTTTATATCCCAATCTTAGTTGAGGCCATTGATCAATACCAATTTTGAACAACCAACTAATCCACTACTTTAGATTCACCAGAGACAATACCATAATTGAATGGCGTTTTCTAAAACGTTTAATCCAACTTACGTTACAATTTAAATCTTTAATTTCCAATCTTTCAGCCAATTGAGCTGTTTTTTCAAGAATTATTTGTGAAGAAATTGGAACATTGTTCATTCTTTGAAGTTTAAACCAGTTCAGTACTTTGGAATCAATGCTTTCAAAGGGGATATTTTTAACTTTCTTGGTGTTTAATGATCAAGTTGAAATAGCATCACAAATTCTTTCTCTGGTATTTTTTATTGATGAAACTATATGAGGATAGACCTTATGCTTTCTTGCTAGCTCGACTTGCTTAATACCCGCATCCAACTGACATAAAATTTCATATTTCTCTTTAAGAGTCAAGATTTTATTTTTATTCATTATGGGTTGAAAAAGTAAAGAAAAACAAATTAAATATTATAAATTAATAATTAAAAAGTTAATGAACTAAATAAAGTTGAAACATAAACAAGATCAAAATTATTAGAAGTTAAAAATTAAAAATCTTAAACTAAAATTTGTTCTGTTTAAACATAATCGCTTAAGCAGAACAAAAGTAATAGTAAAGATAGGAAGGCGAAAATATGGGACCGAGATTTGTTATTTTTAAGCGAAAAATTCTGTTTAAACGAGCTCTGTTTAAGCAGGTTATACTGTAGATATATTCAGCGAGAAAGAGAAAAATAGAAAATACGATGGGACGATTGTTCCATAATCAATCAGCCATGGAATTTTACGACGTTTGTAAATTAATAGAAAATATTGATAACGAAATGAATCGAACAGAAATCAATAATCAATCAGGAGATATAAATAATCAAAATCTAGAAAAAAGAATGTTTATTTTCAGAAATATCGATTATTTAATTGTTTTCTTTTAAGACTGTCGGAAAATTCAATTTTCATTTTAGATTTTAGATTATCTTCTACTGTCGATTTCAATAAAATTGTCTGAATTATTATCATGGAAAAGATTTCCATTAACTATTTTTGGGACCAGTCAAATACTATCGAAACTTTATTATTATTTATTCTATTAATAAAAAATTGTTGACTTTGAATTGATAAATTTAAACAATTAAATTTTAAGTAATGTACATTGATATATTCCTATTAATGATTATAAGACTTGCCTCTTATTTTGTACGGTTTCCGCGCATGAAATTGAAAAAAAATTTCCTCTTTTGAGAATAAATAGGTATATCAACACTTTCAAATAATATATGTTTTTAATATGAAAATTTTTCTTTCTAAATTGCAAATATTTTTTCAGACCATAGCAAGCCTTTGGAAATTCTTGTAGAAATTTTAAAAAAAATACAATCAGATAAAAAAGAAATTAATGTTGTATTTAATTTTCAATTAAATATTAATTTTTCGAAAAATTAATTACTTTTTAATTAATTATTTAATTAGTTCACAATGAAATATCACGTCTTATTACCATTGACACAAATATCGGAAAATGGTGAAAAATAATTAAAAGCAAATTATAATAAAAATTACTTCAATCAAAGAAGTCTTTTAAAGTGCATTATTGTTATTCTTGTTCCTTAAACAATCTATGTACTTTTAAGAGCTATTTTGGATATAATATTATTAATACTTAAACAACGACAACACCGAATTGTTATTGTGTCCTAAAACAATTTCACGGTTGACTAGTAACCACAGTCTGTATGAGCATTGGAATTCTATGATAAAACACATGTTGACTAATAATTTATGGATTAATAATTTATCAATGTATTGATGCAATCAAATCAATGATTAATGTGCTTTCATTTGTATACTGTAAAAATCCTATTTTAAGCTTTTAAATAATCCTGAAAATTTCCAGCATACCAGAGATTGATTAGAGATAATTGTAAGTTTGGTGGACAATGTTGAAAAAAATGAAAAGGTAATTTTTTTATTTATAAACAAAGATTGGATTGAGAAGACTCTGTAGATGACAGTGACCAATGAACCATAGAAAAATGATTCCGATATAGAAATTAAAATTTTCATTGGAATTAGTCGTTTTTATTTGTAAACAAAGTAACGTTATCCCATTTATTATCTCAACTCATCCATGATGATTATAAAAAACAAGAGGTTTAGAGTCCACTATTTTTGGGCACAAATCGAATTGTGAACAATTTATATTATCACAGCTTTTTAAATTCTTCATTTCTATGATTAACAAATTTAATTTAATTATTAATTTAATTATATAATCTAGAATATGTTTTACTTATGAATGAACAATATTATGAATAAATTTTTTTAAAATGAAACAAATATCAACTTTTCTTAAATTTTAAACATTTATTATATTAGGTTGCTACATATGAAATTGCCGATTTTTTATTAACTATTTTTTACATTTTTTTATTAAAAATTTTTTTGAATTGTCTAATTTAATATATTAAATCGAATATTTTAAATTTCTCTATCATATAATTATAACTGTCTATTTATACTTTTTAGATTTTTTGAATCTCAGGAACTGAAATTATATAATTGTGACACATGAATGTCGAATAATTATGTTTCACGAATTAAAACGTGACCATAATGCAGCAGAAGCAACGCGAATTATTAACCAAGTATAGGGAGAAGGTTCAGTTTTGGAACGCACTAATCGTTTTTGGTTCCAAAGATTTTCCTATGGTGATGTAAGTCTTGGTAATCAGAATCGTGGTCTCCCGATTTTAAAGTGAATGATGATCAAATGAAACAGTTGGTTGAATCAAATACTCAAATTAAAGTTAGAGATGCTGCAGAAGAGTTAAATATATGTTATATGGTAACCGTAAAAGAAGTGCGCAATGGTTACATAAAAATTAATTAGCGAAACAAGAGCCATAACCAAATTTGCATCCAAAAAGATAGTGGTTACAGTCTGGTGGTCCACCAAAGCTTCCTTAAAACTGGTGAGACAGTAACAAGTGATAAATATTGTACCGAAATAGACGAAAATCATGAAAAACTTCGTCAAAAGATACCAGCACTTGTGAACAAAAAAGGCCCTATTTTACTGCACGACAATGCAAGACCGCACAAATAACGATGCAAAAGTTAAATCAATTGCAACATGAAGTCCTACTTATCACCAATTGATTTCCATTTTGTCAAGCACCTGGAATAATTTATTCGATAAAAGAACTTCGCTTATCAACTTATAGTTGAAAAAGCTTTTCGATGTTTCATAGATTCCCGAGATGCTAATGTATAGTGTTGGAAAAAATAATATAGTCACGTTGGCAACTTTGTGTTGATTGTAATGGCGCATATTTTGATTAAATATATAAATTTTTGACGAAGTTATGGGCTTTTGAAAATTAAGTTTAAAATCTTCAATTTCATATGTAACAACCTAATAATTATTTTAATTATAGTTAAGTTAATAAATTATCAAAAAAAATATATCATTATTTAAATTATGATTTTAAAATTAAATATTACAATGGTATAACTAACCCTTCTTATAACATCAGATTACTTTTTAATAATATTTGAACTATTTTCATTTATCATAATTTATATAAATTTTTCAGAAACTAAAATAACATAACAGAATTTATTTTTTAAAGAAATGTGTTGACAAAAGATAAATGTTCAAAATTTATCCTTCCGATAACTTTTTCAGATCACAAGTATGAAATTTTAGATAAAAAAATAAACCTGGGCTGATAGCGTATCTTCAATTTCTATAAAAAATTTGATAAGTTTGAATTTGATTATGGGTCAAAAACAAACAAGGACGCTTATTTTTTCACAACACAAACTGCACTTTGCAAACTCCAAGTGAGTTAAAAATATTTCATTTTATTAATAATAATATAATTATTATCATACATGAAATTAAATTTATGCCATTTAGAATTAGATGAATAGTTGAAAATTGAAAAAAGTGCTTTCAAAATATTGATTTTTAGATAATTTTTTGTTATTGTAAGATTTTTTCCGAGATAAATGAAAACACGCAAAATATTACGTGTTCGATTGATTTTTTCCATAAAACGATCTTTATTTTGTTTTAATCGTCAGTGTGACCATGCGAAATCGATAGCAAAACAATATTTAAATATTAATAGTTAATTCTGACTAATTTAGTTAATTCTACGTGGAACAAAAAAATCGTGGAATTGCTAACCATTACAATAAAACAAACAAAATTTCAGTGAAGCAGCTTGAATAAAATTTCCGGAAATTCTCATTTCTCAGCAGAAAATTGCGCATTGCTTTTAAGAAAAATCTTCCCAAAAAATCAATCTTTTTATAATAGAAAATAATTATTTTCAAACCTCAAATCTAAAAGCAACTTATACAAAAATATTTTTTATTTTATATATTAAACTATTCAATGTTTTCTTTCAATAAACATTTTGTTTAAATTTTATAATTAAAGGGCGACTATTTAAAATGAGGACTTAAAACTAAATCAAAGAGACAAAGAATTTATAAGTAGGTTCAAAGTCAAACTTATCAAAAAAAGTGTTTTTATATTAACAATTTTCTTTAGGAATTAAAATAAAAATATTGAATAAATTTATGAAAACCTAATTAATTTAAATTTCGAGAATAAGAGTTTCTCAAAAGAATGTAGGTTATAAGAAAATGCATCTAAAATTAAAAATAATTTTTATTTTAAATGAATTTTCATTTTTAAAAAAACACTACTCAATAGAGAAGGAAAATCAGTATTTATAATATTCTTAATCTTGTGAACAATATAAATTTATTTTTCGAATATACGCCTTTTATTAAATGAATACAAAATTTATTCAAAT
>JBBMKC010230609.1:0-11543 GCA_037834085.1 Bipalium vagum | reverse complement strand
TAATAATAATAATAATAATAATAATAATAATAATAATAATAATAATAATAATAATAATAATAATAATAATAAATGATTATGTTGTTATTTGCAGTATTATTTTAATGATAGCAATTGTTATTGTTATTGTTATTGTACCACTATCTTTAAAAAGAAATGAGAAATTTTTAAGTTTTTTAAAAAGTATTAAGTTTATGAAAATAACTTATAAAAATCAAAAATATTTTACATTAACAAATATATTACTTTTTCAATTGTGTGATATTCGAAAAAAGTCAGTAGCTACCACTATTATTATTTTTTTCATTATAATAATTATTTCTGGTAAAATTAATATATTTATGATACTATGTTCAAGTGTGTCGAGTGATTTCAAGGTACAGAACCAAAAACGTGGTGGTTATTGTCATTTAACCAAATTTTATCAATTGATTTTCAATATGAAATTATGACCACACAAGGCTTGAACTTGATTTTAAGTTGTCTGTGAATTTATCGATGAACTAAATTTTTCAATGTTTCTGTAATAAATTTTTCAAACCTGTAATTATATTTTTCTTATTTTGTCACTGCACATCTCTTGGCCTTCGTGCCGTATATATGAAACTATGATTTATTTAATTATTTTTTTTATGAAAAATATGGGTGCTTTCATTTTACTATATGTTTGTTCTTTGACTGCATAGGAACTGTGAAAGACAATTGGCCTCTTTCGGAAAGAAAAATGAAACCCGTTTCGTTGGAAACTTTAAATATTTTCACAGAGTCTGAAACCAAAGAAAATCGTGCCACAATTGCTCCCACGATCACAAACACCGGAAGTACATCTTCAAAACCATCACAATCCAATGGTGATCAAGAATATCTTGTCGATAAGTTATTTGACTGTGGTACATTTTCACAGGTCATTCCATGCAATCACGTTTCAATAAATTATCAACAATATCTGACCAAAGCACAGCTATGAATGATGATTATATTGCCATGGAGACTAAAGATCTGGAAAGAGAGCAAGAGAGAATTGACAATGAAGCTTATAAATTGGAAAAACAAATACGAATTGCCATGGAAAGAAAAGGGAAACACGGCGATCCAGAGTTAATGGAACAGTGGTTTCAATTGGTTAATAAAAAAAATGCTCTAATCAGAAGAAATATGAAGCTGCAAATTCTGTAAGTACCATTTCCCATGATCACTGTATAAGGTAAAGGGAATGTTTTTGAGAACTTTTTCATGTTATTATCAAGATATCGCGAAGTCATCATTACACTTTTATCGATAACTGAATCAATATTTCGTGCTCTTTAAAATGATAGTGATAATCAAAATAATAAAAATTAATTTATCATAATTTGAAAAGTTACTAAAATGCAAATCGATAAAAAATACAAATATCGATTTATATTTTTCTATTTTTTAATTCTGTGTATAATGTCAGGAATCAAAATTTTTTTGATATTTATTGAATTCTCTTTATTTTCTTGAATTTTCAATAATTTTTTAAAAAGATATCCTATTTAATGTTTTTTATTTATTATAATAATATTCTTAATGTGTATTAATGTTTCCATTTATAATTATTAATGTTATTAATATTTTATTAATATTGAAATCATCATTCTCTTCAGAGAAAAAGAACAAAATTTGGAACGGAAGTGGAATCTTCTACAAGAAGAACTACGTGGAATTATTTCAATTGAAGGTTTGTGTTTGATAAATCTAGTTAAAGTATTGACTGGCCATTTGAAAATGAATCCGTTTTAAGATTGGAGAAAAACCGATGAAATAAAAAAAAGAGAGGATTCATTGATGAAAAAACTAATCAGTATTATTAACCAACGGGACAGTGTTGTTACGGAACTGGATAACTATGAACAGGGGTAGATAATAATAATAATTTTTCATTATTAGTTATTACTATTGATTAATTTTATTATCATTTTTGAATAATACTGCATTGAATATTTAATGTTTTATTATTATATTATTATTGATTATTTTTTTATTGAATCTTGCTGGTCTTGTTAATATTGATTACTGATTATTTATTATTATTGTTATTATTTATTCCTATTTCTTCTACAATTTTTTCCATTTCAGAAATGCAACAGAAATGGAATGGGCGCGAAAAGACCAAGAAAAGTTCTTGAACAATTCGGCATTCACCAAAGCTATTGCCAGTGCCAAATTTGGTGATAAAAGTTGTGTTATTCAATAAAATTTACTGATCGATAATATCTGGATGAAGATGGAAAATGCGGCGAATTTCTTCTAATGCTTATTTATAGAAATATGTACATTAGATCAATTATTATGTGCGTGTGTTTGTGGAAGAAATATATTTCACGGTGTTATTGTTCATTTATTACTATCGACTTTTCATTTGTGTTTATGTTCAAAGAAAGAGGAAATAATTAAATTGCGACGTTCATAAAGTTCATTCAACAAATCGGTGTAATATTAGTTAAATCCAAATTTCATTTCGTTTTTTATTCATAGAAATTGTAAAGTAAATAAAAGGGAACAAGATACTTTCCAGTTTCAAAGGGAATTTGAAAATTAATAGTTTGAAGCTTTCCTTTGTTAAGTTAGTCGATCTCTGAGTAGTGTTGATTCGCATCCAACCGTTCCAAAATTATTCAAACTTTATCGAAACACAAAATATGATATTGACCGGAAAGGATAAAAATTTACTTGTGCAGGACCTAGATATTGGTATGGATTCGGTTGTGCGCTCATCCATCGGGAAAAGTTTACCGAAAATATTTGATTTTGTGTTGTTTCGCTGAAGTGTGAACTCTTATTCCTTTGAACAGTTTTGTGTATTTTTACTTTAATTTCACATACGTTCGACTCAAGCTCGGTAAAGTAATGTTTTACAACTTTAGTATTATTGTTTTGAATCAGTTCAAATTGGAAATTCCACCAAGAATCGTTATCCATCTACATACCACCTATGTTGCTTTCTCTCTTTCTGGCTTTTGATTTGGTTGGATTTTTCAAATATGACTACTCAAACTATCAATAGGTTTCTTTATTTTCCTCAGGTTTTTTTCAATAACTTTGATATGATCTTTAGTTGATTTGCTTCATCAGGTTTGTATGGAATTTCTTATTGTATTGGTACATGTTTGCTAGAAACTGAACGAGCTTGAGGGTTACTTAACATCTTCCACTTCAATGTTTTGTTGTTTACCAATAATGTATGAAGAGTTTAAAATTCGATATTTTTCTTTAAAAAGTTTTCTGAAAATATGAAAACTTCTCATAAACGTATGATTCACTGTAATAAAAATCATTGATGAAATGGTAATAACGCTTTGAGTAATAACTAATTAAACTTTAAAATGTGAAGCTTATTTTGTGGATTAAGTTTGTTGTTTTGCCATTGATTGTTCGCTCAGCTATGACAAATGCTAATAAAATGTTGATTTGTTTATTTGTTATTTTTGAAAAACAAATTATAATCAATGATATATTTTCGATCCTTGAAATTTAAGTCGTTGGTTAGCATTGAGTAATAATTATATTTATGTTCAGAACTGATTTGATCCTTATGGTCAGAATTTAGGACCTTCAATTAAAGATGAATTCGGGGAATAAATAATTATAATTATCATATTTGACGGAAATAAATGAATGTTTATATTTGATTATTTTTTGATATTATTAAAAAATTCTCAAATTTGTTAGTGTTAGTTTCATAATTTAAACTGACATTGTGTAATTTTATTGATTTTTGTTGTGTAGCTCTCACTGACAAATTTGTCAATGGCTTATTGAATAGCAGTTATTTTATTTTATTTAATAATATTAATAATAATAATTGAACTTTATTCATTATTAAGGTAACGATATGAATATTGAAATGTAAATAAAAATCAAATATATTTTATAAGAATTTTGTTAGATTTATCTCACTGATTAATGGAAGAATCTGAGTAAATAACAAAATAATTTTTATGTTCTATATTTCTATGAGTTGACGATTATAAAATTATCTGTGAAAAAGTGTTTAATTCTTTAACAGGCTGTAATGCGGTACTTTCATTATTAAATAATATCTTCACCATGAATCCATGACGGAAATGTTGTATGCAAAACCATCTTAATAAAAGATATTTCGATAAATTCTATTCGTTGGTAGCTTATTATTCTTAAATAATATTAAAATTTTATTAAATTCTTAAGAATTTCTTCTGATGAATATATCTTTCAAAAGTATTTCGTTCTACGTTAATTTTTGTTTATAATTTCCATCAACAATGAAGTCGAAGGTTACCTTAGTAAAATGAGTTCTATTGTTGATTGACTATTAAAAATAATAACTTTTCGGATGCATTATCCGATTGTTATTATTTGCCATTTGAACCAGGTGATGCCTGATGTAGAAATAATTATAAAATAGAACCAATATAACATGTCATATATTTATAACAAAAACTCACAACCAAAACGTTGGAATTAATAATTTAACATTACTAAAACAAAGCTAAAAACTTGTGACATTTACAGAATTTTTCCGTAACATTTTGTTGTTTTCAATTGGTTTTATCAAAGATTTTATTTATGAATCTATCAAGAAAACGAGGATATAAATGATATTAAACGAAAATAAAGAATAAATACAATTAATTATAAAAAATCATTTGAGTAACCTAGAACAAGAATTCAATTAATGAGTTTTTTCAAGAATCAAATCCTCTTTTGTTGGCAATTTGTCTTTTACTTCGGTTTGTACGGACTTCAGTTGTTTACCTTGAACGATCTCCGAATTCAATTGACTTTCTCTTTTCTCTTTTTCTATGTCTTCCTTATTTGGCAAAACGGTTTTGACATCAGTTTCCACAGAATTTAGTCTAACACCTCGACCGATTTCATTTCGAAATTGTAATTCTTTTTTTTCTTGAGTAATTTCATGACAACTGGGTAATATTACCTTAACATCGGTTTCCACGGAATTTAATCTAACACCTTTATTGATTTCTTTTCTCAGTTGCACTTCCGATTTTTCTTGATTGATTTCTTCGTTATTCGGTAAAACTATTTTTTCAGTCACACTTGTTGAACGGAGACATTTCTTTCCAACTATTTCCTTCTTTAAGTTTTGTTCTTGTTTCTCTTTTTCAATGACCTCTTTATTAGGTAATATTACCTTTTCCGTAGGTTCAATATGACGCAGGCTATCTTTTTCAAAAGACGCTACTTCTCTTGTCACTTTACCTTTGACTTTGTTCATATTTCAACAAAATTTGCTTAGTATTAGTACTAATATAAGTCAAAGTTTGCTTTTGATTATATTTATACATTTCGCTTGCAAACCTGAGAAGATGTGCTTAATTTTATAAGTTGTCACTAATCATTCATAAATGTCAACACACGACTTAATTACAATGTTTGGTGCATTCATTTGAGAATGCCAGTAATAAATAAAAAAAAATTCAACAGTTAAATTTTATTAAAAAAAAACATAAATAATCAAATCGCTTTTATTCTATTAATCAAAACAAATTGGCATAATGATTAGATTAAATGTTTTACAACAATCCTCTACGATAATTCTTTCTTCTCTTCTTCAATTTCTATTTGAGACGGAAGACGTTGTTTCACTTCAGTCTTGACGGGTCTCAGTTTATGTTCTTCTTGTATTTCACTGAGTAATTCCGCTTCTTGCTTTTCTTTTAAAATGTCTTCCGAATTTGGAAGAACCTTCTTTTCAGTAGTTTCAACATGTTTCAGTTTCGTTCCTTTGGCAATTTCCTCTTTCAATTCTTGTTCGGTCTTTTCCTGTTGGATTGCTTCTTTATCGGGTAGAATAATCTTTTCATGGGCATGTACATGCTTCAGATTATCCTTCTGAAATCCATGAACCTCACTGACTACTGGAGAGGTGGGTAGATTATCTGCGGAACTCATTGAAATTTATTTTTTATCTAATACTGAAAACTGGATATTTGGTAATGTCAAAGTCTTTAAATATACTTTATCAGACATATCCAACTGCAGTTCGATAACTTCAATAAACATGAGATGAAACGTCGTACTTTAGCACGTGCAAAACTAATACCTGATACGTATGCTAACAGGATTGATGAAATCTCTGAATGGTAATTAGTCAGAGAAGCAAAGTCCGTGTTTTGCAGTCACATTTGTATTACTAAATTAATTATGGACAACAAATTGATCCAAACATATTATTTATGCAATAGACCTGAAACACGTTTCTACGTTGATCTCTCTATAGAAATCATATTGCAAAAATTTTAATAAATCAATCATTTTTTCTTTTTTCACATGTTATAATGTATAAAATATTTTAAAAAAATATTGAGTAGTATATTATTCTATTGATTTTATTTATATTTTTATTCTTGTAATTTTTAATAATCAAATTGTTAAAAACAATTCTGCTCGATAAATAATAAAATATCACAAAAATTATTGATGGATATTGTATGTATTTTCGTACAAGTTGATACCATTTGACAATATCAATTTAAACAAAATATTTATATTTAACATTCATATAAAATCATAATTATCAATTTTAAATTGATAAATATTTCACTTAATCAATGAATTATTATCATGTAAGGTGAATATACAAACTTATTCTTGTGACCTCCATAAATTTTATGAAAAATAAATATCAATTAATTGTTTTAATCAATTTTTTGATATTTTAAAATGTCTGGTGACATGAATATTAAATATTGACATCAATAATGACTTCGGTCATTGCGGTCTGTGCTTAAGATCTATACTATTTCTATGTCCTCATAATTTGTCAGACTTTTATGAAGGATTCAGTGAAAGTAGACAACGAGGTAATTTTAATTTTAGTAATAATAATAAAAATAATAATAATAAAAATAAAAATAATTATTATTATTATTTCAGACCCATTGCATTCTCTTCGGTTCTTGCCTTTGTCGAACCCAACAAAAGGATAATAATTTGTTTTCTACCGGATATTAATATAAAAAATTTCATTAGTTTAAAAACTTTGAAATGTAAAATAAGCTATTAAAATTCTCTTTAACTTTTGACTTTTCCCTGTGTAGTTATATATCCATTTACTGTTTACTTAGGAACTTTTAGAATCCATTATTTTCTACTTTTGTGAAAGTTGGTCTTTTCAGTGTGCTTTTTTCTTGACATAATTAAGATTTTCAGATACCAACTGTTATTATATTCAACACAGGTACAGATCACGGGAGATTCTCTTTAACACGCATATGTCAGGACGACCACATGTTCTGAAGATTAAAAACCGACATCCATCCGAAACGCTTGGAGTCAATAGTCTTTTTGGGACGATCATGATTTCATTAATAAAATACTAAGTCTGGTTCATATAAATTAATGCTATAATCGAGAAGATGATACATATTTTAGCAGCCCAGTGCTATACATAAAAATATGGTAGTTTGGCTGTTTAGTATGAACTGTCATAATTTAGTAGTAAATGAAATGAGTCACAAATAAAATGTACTAATTAAAATATTTTCCATTACTCTTGAACCATTCTCACCAACGAGATAATAGTTTATTTATTCCAATTTGATAAAATACAAATTTGTGGATTCAAAATTTGAGCTCTCTTTTTGAATTGCACCTTGGAAGAAGTTTTAGTCGCAGAAAGTTTTACAAGAAATGCATCCATTATATTAGGTAAACCTTTATAATGTAATTCATGCAATTTCTGTGCTGTCATGTGAGAAATACATAGTCTTGTATTATCGTTAAGTGAATTTGGCTCTCTTCGATTTATCAGCCCCAATTGTTTGCTAGGCACCATTCTATACATGGTTTTAATTTTTTGACAGTGTGACTGTGCAGTAATAGTTTCACAAAATTTTAAGAAATTAAAAATGGAATAAATCAGCTGCAGACTACCAAACGGTCAACATTGAATTATTATGGAGAAGGATTTACTTAGGTATCTGTTAGAGCTGTTCATCAGCTTTTAGTCATTGCACTGATCGTTGACGATTATCGTTTTCAAAAATATGTATTATTATTGAAACACTCTTTTATTAAAATCACTATTTCAAAGAGAAAATATATAATTTAAATAAATTTTCTATAATGAAGATTGTATTTTTCTGTACAATTAACAAACTGGCTTTCGAAAGACCAAATTCCAATTCAGAACAATACCTTCTGACATAGACTGTAAAAATAGTTTATTGTAGAAGAATGATGATATTATTGACAACATAAAAATCGTTCAGTTACCAGTTCGAATAATATCACTTTATATTATATAATTAAAGATTATATCATTTTAAAAGGTTTTTTATACTGTGGTAGGTGTACTGACCTACTCAATAGTTATTTTCACGTGGTTTCAATTTTCTTTCACAGAACTGCTTGTATTTGGATCATCGGAATATTTCAGAGTCCAGAACTTGTTGTTTTATTCTAAGCCAGAATTGGAACTACAGTCATAAAAGTCAAATAGTTATACTAATACCATAGATAAAAGAAACTTATGAGAAAAAGTCTCCATTATGAAGATTATTGTTCCTTTATCATTAGTCAAATCTGTTTTGATTTTTACAATTATTTTTGATAATATTGAGAAATCAAATTCAAGTGTTGTGGAGCTTTACAAAATGATTCGATCATTTTTAAAAATTAACCCAGGAACCTTATATGGCTATGGAAATTATTGTGGTCTTGGAAATAATCCCACAGCGCCAGTTGATGAAATCGACCGGTAAATTCATATTATTTCTGAAACAATTCAATATTACTTCTCTCAACTACAGATGTTGTCAAGCTCACGAAAAATGCTATATGATCGATTCGTATTTTAGGCCCTACAAATTTAAGATTCTCAGTGATAAAATTAATTGTGATGGTAAGATTTGATGCAATGAATAAATTTTGTTATTATTATTATGTTTATTTATATTTATTATTAATATTTTAATGACGTTTAAGTGCACATCTTATAATGTATGTATATTAATAATGATTCGAAAATCTTTCGTTCATCAATGCTTTACAAAATTGCACCTGATCACTCTAAACTCTTCTGCATTAATTTTAGTTTTCCGTGCAAAGCAATTCACTGAGTGGTCTAAGACCTTATTGGTTCTGCTTAATTGTGAAAATATAATCCCGTACTATATTTTTTAATAAAAATTGTGTACAAAAACAGTTTCAGTTAATATTTTCACATTTCGCTGAAGTTGAGTGGAAAATTATTCAGAGATTTCCATCTATTACCAGTTAACAATCGACAAACTTTGGCTTTGATTCATTTTAATATTTTAATTTGTAAAAATTTTATTTTTTTATTATTATGATAAATATTATCTTTGTAATATTATTTTTACCGTTGGTGATACCGATCTTTGTCTAAAATGTGTGACAGTTTATCTTTTCCCTAAATTTCATGAAGGTTCTTGCACAGGCTGGAGTACTTTTTTATTTGTATTTAGTATTTCTACAACTGTCGATCCTATCGACATACCGATTGTAATAGAAATGTCTACATCAATCAACTGGAAAAAAGTTGAAGTATCTAATCCTATAACTATCAAGAAAATCTTCAGAATGAAATGACAATAACGGTGTTTTATATATATCCAAAAAAGTCGAACGAAGACCTTAACTAAATCCAAGTTCCAAATTAAAAGTACTCCATGATAAGAACTGAAGATAAAGAACTGCCTTATGCATAAAATGAACAGTTCAGAATAACGATTTTATCGTAAAATTATCATTAAATGCGGAGCTGATGAGTTTCTTTAAAAAGAATTATTATTCACGAAGAATTTATTATTCACCTTAAAAGTTTTAATTACAAAGTCCAAGGAGTTTTTGCGCACCCTGTATATAAAAATAATATAGTAATAAATAGAAAATTAAATAACAATGAGTTGCGTTTATTATTTTCTTCAGAAAATCAAGATTTACCTGGCAAGAATTTGTGCAGATGTGATCAGCAATTAGTCTATTGTGTGAAGGCAAGCTGGAAATCATTTGACAAGTCGAAGTATCGCAGATTTTCTACTGTAAGAGAATTAATGATCAACATGGGCAATTTTTTCGAGAAATGGAAAATTCTCAAATTCAGGTAGCCTAACCTCACCTTGTACACGCTAGGACGTCAATTTCGTGGAAACATTTTAAGCTGTGCTTGATAATTTTCTTTCAGCGGTGTATTATTTATTGTTGTATAATGATGCTTCGATAGAAAGAAAGTGATGTTTTTTATTTTTATTAAATTGGAACATGTGGATTAATTTTGGATTTTTTAATCAAACGGTTTTATATTTATGTATTCTTGAGATTTAAATATTTTCAGTTATACACCTTATTTTCCTATTCGACTCATTAGATTTAAGATGTAAATATCAATTTTATTGCGATTTTTGGGGGTCTTTTTTGCTAATCTAATTGCTTTAATAAATTGAGAATATTTGAAAAATTTTATTTCTTCCTTTTTCATAATAATTTTCAGCGGTCAGAGCAGTCCATGCGCATGTGAAAGGTGACGGATTCGAATCCCGATTAATCTTCAACTAACAATGACTATTTATTTTAAAAATGGATCCTCGTTTAATCTTTTAATGAATTGATAATTAAAAATACTTAAAATTTTTAAAATAATATTACACATAGATGAAGATTGTACTTGTTTCCGTCTCATTATGAATTCGTGAAAATGTTCAAACTTTGCATTTCAGAAAAAAATTGAATTTTTCATCTATTATATTTTAAAATTATCTAAATTAATTATTTTATTTTGATTTATATAAAAAAATTACAAATATCTGAATTTATCAGTTACAGGGTTATGCAGAAATATATAATGGAAATGTACACTAAATAAATTATTGTCTTGCCAAGGTTTTTTTAAAAACCGCCGCATGTTGCGAAAATAATCACTTAAATCTATATGGTTATGTATGAGAACTTGAGTAATCAATCATCCAGATCTTTAATGGTTCTCATAAAGGATGATAGAGTATTTGCGAATTATAGCTGAGGCGGTTATGGTGGAAGAATTCTATAAGCAATACCTCGTTCTGTCAGCAACTTAATAAAATCTTTGCGGTGATGGATCCTGCGATTGTCCATCACCAATACATCCCCAGGATTTCGATCGAAATATTTGCATAGTTTGTCACTAATTAAGTCTATTGAAAGATCCGTTTTTGATTACGAAGCATAAAATGCCTGTAAATTTGATTTAATAAAAAATAGATGACAAAACAATCAAACCTGACATTTTAATAGCAACCATGCAGCTTATATTTTTTGCTGACTAAAATGTGATCAAATTTAAAAAGAAACAGTCGATTTTTTCCTATATATTTCTGAATAATTGTCTATGTATTTTGAATAATTTTCTTTTTAATTTGTATAGAATTATATATATTTGCATAAACCTGTAATATTTCAAAATATACCAATATATATATATATATATATATATATATTAAACACATTTTCCAGGATATAAGATTTCAATATTCTATTAAGAATATTTTTAGAAAAATCAATTAGAACATTAGCAGAAT
>JBBMKC010230599.1:0-11545 GCA_037834085.1 Bipalium vagum | reverse complement strand
CGTTTTCAATATCTTTCTTACCTTTTCTTCCAAATTCTTCACTTCAAATTTATTGCTTAAATAGTACGCAACTTTCTAAGATCCTACGTGAGCCAGTTTTCTGTGCGTTGCGTCGATAACTTTTTCTAGATCTTTGTCACTTGATAGTTTAGTTTCTTTCTTAATACAATCTAATGTCCTTGTCTTGATCTTCTCTTGCTTTGGGTCTTCATGCTGTATCAGAAATTGTGTGCAAATATCACATTTTGGTAGAGATAACACATCAGCATTATTATGCATTGAGCCTTTTCTGTATTCCAACCTCATGTCTATTTTATTTCATGTCTCAGAAATTGGCACTTATTCGGGTTTATCCTTAATCCGGTCTCCTTTATCCTGCAAAGTACTTTGTCCAATCGATCGTAATGGTCCTCCTTGTTTCCTGAAAATATCAATATGTCGTCCAAATATACTAATGCTCCTTTCATTTTTCCTACAACCCTCAGTATTTATTTCTGAAAAGTTCCTGGGGCTGCTGCAATTCCAAAAGGCATTCCATTGAAAAATGAATTGTCTCCCCGTTCGTAGAGAAAGCAATTTTTTCCTTTGATTCCTCATCTAATTCTATCTGTTAGTATACATTATCCAGATCAATTGAACTGAAAATATTTGACCTCCCATCATATCCATCATTTTTTCATCTTTCCCGATGCCAAATGTAATTTTCTGAAGTCCAAAGAAAGTCGCAGATCCTTTTTATCCTTCTTCCACACGCATATCAGAGGCGTGTTCCACGGAGAATTGCATTGCTTATTAATGTTATTATAGAATAAGCTTCTATGGCCTCCTCAAAATTTTCCTCTAAATTTATTTGTTGTCTAAACTGCTTGACATTGATTGGCTCTCCTTTCGTTTTGATTTCATGCTTCATGACGTGTGTTCGACAAATGTCCCATTTATCAGCCATGAATGCATCTCCGTATTTCTGAATGATTAATCTAAGTTTCTCGTCACCTCTTGTATCTATTGACATCAAAGCTTTACTGATTCTTTCGTCCGTTTGTATTAATCTTCCAAACTTTGTTTTAATGTTACACAAATTTCCATTGAAGTCTTCGTCATTGTCTTTTATCATATTTTCTCCGATTCTTATTGCTTCCGTTGTATAGCTTGATTCTGAACTATCTCCCTCAAGACGTATTTTATATCCGAATAATCTTTGAAAATTGATTCCTGCAATCATCCATGGTACAACGTTGTCCACCACAATAAATTCGACTTCTCTGTACATTCCTTCGTTTCTTACCATAACCTTTATCTTTCCTAAGGTCATCAGTTTTGTATCATTTTTACAGCGTAATTGATCACTACTTCCATCCATACTTATCTTCCGCAGTTTCTGAAAATATCTATTACTCATAAAACTTACCCCTGCCCCTGTGTCTAAGAACCAATCGAATTTTATTCCTTGAATCTCCACGATTGTGCTCGGTCGGCCTTGCATTCGATCTATATAAAATCTTGACCACCTGTGTAATCGGAATATTCTTGTCTTCAACCTGATCCCTGTCCTCGAAACAATCCCTCTTCACAAACCTGTATATATTCTTAGCTATTTGTCCATCCATACCGTTCGATTTGGCCTCTCGGGAATCGTCTGATATAACGTCTAATATAAGGCTCCCACCAACTTCCCAACTAGTGTAGCCTTCTCGTTTGAGTATCTGTGCTCAACACTTTCAAGAACCTCCGACGTGTTGTCCTCTGGTCTGAAATCATTTTCGTCGTACATTGTATTAATTCCGTTTCTGTGATTCATTTTAATTCGTCCGTTATTGCCGTACCTCATCATTGTCGTTTCTTCCTTTGACTGTCACTGTCCGTTTCGATTCCATTTTGTATTTTGAAAATATGTATATGTCCTCCTTATGTGCCCCACTTTTCCACATCCAAAGAATGTTGGGAATTTTCGTTCTGGGCATTCTCTGCTGACCTAAGCCACTTCATTACATGACCATCATTCTATTCTTTTCCTTGTCGGATATTCCCTAGCAATGTGACCGATACCGTTACAGTTAATACAGCGAGATGTTGGCTGCTCATAATATTTAAATTGAGGACGGCTTACGCTCTGGATATTTGTGCTTCTCACCGTATCTCTGTAAGTTTTCACTGTTTCAATGGGTACCTGGTTGGAAATTTCGATTTCATCCATCACTATGATTAATTTCTCGATTTCTTTCACTGTAGTGAGTTTCCGTAACTTAATTTCGATGCTTTTGTTGTTGATTGCTTTGATCATCATCTGTATTTTGAGCTGTTCTTCTAGTAGATCGTGGGACAGTGCTTTCTTAACCAGTTTGTCAATGTTCTTGAAAAATATCTGAATTGGTTCACTTTCTATTCGGTAAGCCAGAAGTTTTCCCAATTTTTAACCATGTCTGTTGGTGGAATAAATGCCAGTCGTAGACGATCTTCATAGCCTGTAATTTTTCCGGATGTCTTGGAATATTGTCCAGCATACAATAAATCAATGATTCTCTTCTTTTGGATGGAATATTCCTGGTTTCGAAATATCTGTGAGCTTATGCAATGAATTTTTCCACATCATCTGCCCTGCATAGTATCTTCGGCAATAATAATTTAGCTATCGGGCCTGGTCGCAGAACAATCAGACTCTGCTTTAAGCATTTATTAGACACAAATTTGAAAACTGCCTTGAATTTGTTTAAATTTTATTCGTAATTATAAATTCATGACGTCATAGATTTTCCTTATAGGAGTATTATTGAAAATATAAATAAAGAAGCTAAAATAGAGTTGAAAAATGAAATTAAAAAAGAGTATAGAGAAAAGATGTGAAACATTGGTTTTAAAGACAAAGTCTAGAAAAAAATATAAGAATATTATTTTTAAAAACTAAGTTTTAAAAACCTCGTATTTTTTTAAAAAGATGAGTGAATTGTATAATTAAAACTTTTGTGAATTAAGCAAAATATTATATTTATTAGAAACTTTTGCTATCTTAATATATATAGACATAACTTGCTTACAAGATATTTATTATTATTTAGAAATAGAAAATTTTGAGTTTCCTTGGGAAAATTAGAAACAACACTTTTAGTATTAAGATCATCGCTTGCATTTTTATTTGTTTTTGTTGTTTATTTGTTGTAATATAAAACATTTTTATTATAAAAAAAATACAAACAAAAGCAAGCATAGCTTGCTAGAGACTACGTCTGTTCAGAGAAACAATATTTTTAAATGAACTCCTTTGGTGTTTATTATTTTTTTCTATAAAAAATATTGGATGCGAATAAAAATCTTAATGATACTAAAAAAAGAATTGAACAATTAATAAAATTAATAACTGTAAAAAATAAATTTTAAATTAATCAATTAAATCAATGGAAAGAAGAAAGATGATTACAACAAGGTCTATCAATTTTTCATAAGCCAGCTACTGATGAAAAAGTGGAATAAGACCTAAAGAAAATAGTAATGATGAAGCGAGCGAAACTCTTAAAAGTAATGTTTTTAATTCCAAAATGAAGAAAATAATAAAAGTTCAACGTGATATAATTCCCAAAACATAACCACCAAAATATCCATCATTACTATTAAATTTAAATGAAAACTTACCTAAAAAAAATAATACCATTTGTTGTTGGAAAAATAATGATCATAAATGATATTAAACATGAAATCATAAATGAAGAAGATGTAATGAAAATACAAAATACAGAAAATAATAGACAATATGAAAAAACTAATGATCTTAAAGCAATGTTAGCAGGAAAATCTGATGGAGATTATAATCCTAAAGAAATTAAAAAGTATTTAGATATCATGAAAGATTTAAAAGGAATTTCAAAAAAACCATATAATCATATCAAATTTTTACAAGAACAATTAACACTAAAAGCTGGAACTGGTTTAGGATTTCAAATCTATAAACCAAAAAAACGTCTTGATCAATTTTTAACTTTACGAAAATATTTATCTGCAAAAAAAGCTGGTCATGATAATCTTGATGATTTAATTTTAAAAATATTAAATAAATTAAAAATCAAAATAAGATATCAGCAAAGGACTATGATAAGGTAAAAGTCAAATTTGATTTATAAAAATAAAATTTTCCAATGCAGAAACGAGTTGAGCTATTGAAAGCATAGCTTCCGAATCACTAAAAAAAATATCTAATCTTTTATCTAAAAAAATTTTAACAATATTTATGATAGAAAATAAAATTTCTGACATATGTAACTTCTAAATTACAAAATTTTTAAAATCTTGATTCAAAATTTAATTATGAATTAGGCTTAGTTTATTTTTTAACTTATAATACTATTTTTAATATTAATAAAAATAATAATAGAATAAAATTATGGTTAAAAGATAGTAAAGATAAACAGGGTTAATAAAAAATTATTGCTACTGCCAGGTGCATCTGAAATTTCAGAAATATCTAAATCAATTGAAAATACTGTAAATATGAATGGAAATTAGAAGAATTAAAAGACAAAGAATATTATATAAAAATTAAACCATATCCTATATCTTCAAATTGTGTTATGAAAATAAGAAAAGATTATCAAGTTTTATTTCCTAAAGATAATTCGTTAGCTTCTCTTTTAGGATTTGAAACTAATAAATTATATAAAGAAGGAATTCATTATTCTAATTGAATAAACATTTCTAATATAAATAGAATTATGATAAAATGTAATATTTTAAAAGGAGGATTTATCAACGGAGAAACAACAAATATCATTTATGATTTTCCATCAAATACTGTTCCTAGAGGATATGAAATTCTTGAAAGACCAAATTTTCCAATTTATTTTCCTTTGATAAAAAAATATAAATGTAATAAAATTTAAAATAATTGATAATAATAAAGAATTCATTATTTTAATGATGATGAAATTAGCAGGTGTGAAAAATAAATACGAGCAAATGATTTTCATTAATAATGATTTTCATTAGTTTTTATAATTTTTACAATTTTTATAATTTTCATGAATTTTTATAAAAATAAAAATCTTAAATTTATTTTTTAAAATATATGGAAAATTTATGTTATGATAGTGAATTAAAATTTAATCATCATACTAATTTACCTATAATTTTAGAATGTTAATTATAGGTCCTTCTGGATCTGTAAAACAAATTTATTATATAATATGTTATTCCAAGAAAAATATCTTGATTATCTAAATTATCAACTAGAATTTGAAATTTTAAAAGATTGTTTTGATTTTGGATTATCAAAAAAGAAGTATATGAAAAATTTTAAAATGAAAAAAAACCAAAATTTGAAGAAAATAAAGATTTCGACATTACTGGAAGAAAAATAAAGTTACTTTATCTGATAGAGCAAATGAAATTCAAACACCTGATAAATTTGATAAATGTCTTAAAAATTTCATTATTTTTGATGATGTAATAAATTAAAAAAATCAACATATAACGGAAATTTATTTTAATAGAAGAAGACTTAATAAATGCTCAGCAATATATTTATCACAATCTTTTTTTTGATTTACCACTAAGATATATCAGAAAAAATAAAAAAGATTAAATTTTATTTAAAATTTTCAAAATCAGATAGAGATCAAATTTATTCAAAAATGTTAGCAACTTTCATGGAAAAAGATGAGTTTGATTATTTGTATAATTTTCATATGAGAGAAAAATATAAATATTTTTTTATCAATTTAGAAGATTAAAAGATACAACCTTCTGCTTTTGATAGAAATTGGAAATATTGTATTAGTAAATAGAAACGTGTTTAAAAAGTTAAATTTTAAAAGAATTATTTCAAAATTCCTATTTAATTAAGTTCAATTACATAAATTAATTTTTAATGAGATGATAAATTAATAAGTAATTTTATATGTTATTATTGATTCTATTTAACGCTAATATTTCTCATGTCTTTATTGAGCAGCACCTTAATAACTTTTTTTAGAAAGAATATTTTTCAAATCGGTTTTTATGTCTTATAGAGGAAAAAGAATTTCTATCGGATAGAAATTAAAACTTTAAAATATTTTTATTATTTCTGTTTAATTTTTGGTATTGAAAAATATATCCTTTAAAAACCACTTCTTTGAATTTCATTCTCGTAAAACCTTCCTAATATTTTTCTCCTTTTAAATTAATAATTCCATAAACAATTTGATTTGTAAAATAAATTTCATTTATAATAAAATTTTTATTTTTCCATTTTACTGTTTATCCTTTTATAAATTTATTTTTATATTAAAAAATTTTTAAACGATCTCCAATATTAAATTTTGATTTTAAGGAATTAGGCGAAGGCTGTATCAATTTATTATTATCAATTTATTATTTCTAATAGGTTGTTGAATATCTCCTCCTTTTTTTATAAAACGATTTTGGATATTTTTCTTGAATATTTTGAATATTACTTTTTGTACTTTTATTCATGCATACTTTTAAAATGATAATTCATGATAATTTGAAAATTTTTTTTATAAAAATCCCAACAGTATGTTTCTTTAATTACCATTTTAAGATAAAATTTGATTTTTTATGTATGACAAATTGTACCCTGAATATCAACACATTTTTAAAAATAAATTATACCCTAAAAATGACAGACTATTTTTTATATTTTAAATATTTGACATATTTTATACATTTTGTATTTATTATATTGAATATTTCATATATTTTTATATTTCTTAAATTTTATCAAATTTATATTTTCAGTGTTTTTGTATAAGTGTTACTTTATAGATAAAAAATAATTTCAATGCTGAATTTTTTAAGGACTATTTTTGTTAAAAAAAAGGGAGGATATTTAGGGTACACTAATTATTTTAAAATATTTAAAAAGTGTGAATGGAATTTTAATATCAAATACAATTCACATGACGTCAGGATCACAAAAATAACCTTTATGCTGACAACAAAGAAACCAATAACGTCACTGTCAGCAGCTATTTCAATAAAGTCACTCATAGTTTCAAAAAATTTATTAATCCAATAAAAATATAAATACTTAAACAAATTTTTAAAATTAATTAATTTAAATAAAGTGTCTCTTTTATTATTTTTTTTAAAAAGATATTTTAAAATTAAATTAATATTTTAAAATTAACCAATACATTAAAGTAATGAATATTCGAATATCGAATTTTAAAAAGGACACTATAAAAATTTAAAAATTCAAAATATGTTCAAATACTCACAGTCACAATTTCAAATGTCTATCAATTATCTCAGTAGTCTAGACATGAGATTAGAATACAGAAATTCAAATGCAGATATGCTTTCAAGGCTGAAATGCGATACATGTGCGCAATGTCAGACACAGCATGAAGACGTGAAAATGGGAAGAGTTACGACAAAGATTTTAAACGCGCTAACAACGGAAAGCCGTCAGCTGGATATGGAAGCAGAAAATATTAAAATATACGAAGATAATACGTTTCAAGATATCGTTTGGTCGTCTAATCACATGTTGGCACATGCTGGAGATGAAAAAATTGTCTATTATATGAAAGAAAATTACAATTTTAAATTTGAGGGGAAAAGTTCAGTAGATCGTTAGACGTGTGGAGCTTGTCAGAGATATTATGTAGTCACAAAGAGGACCTAGCAAGGGATACAAAAAGTAGAGGCGACAGATATTTTGAAGACATATATGTAGATATATGTGGGCCTTTAAGAGAAACTACTGGAAGAAAAATATTTTATCCTTGGTATTATAGATAAATATAGCAAATATATTTCCTTGACCGCTATGGTAAGACAAGATGAAAACTCTGTGCAAAAGATAATTATGAATAATTGGATACTGAAGTTCGGAAACCCAAAAACAATAAATGTGGATTGTGGTAAAGTGTCATGAAGGATTTTGCAAAGAGAGTTCATGCCAATCTCTGTTTTTCGAGTCCATGCCATCACAACACAAATGGCCAAATAGAAAGACAATTCAGAACCGTGCGCGATTTATTGAACGCAACTTTAAGCGAAAGTGGAACAAACCATTTGGCCAAGATCCTGCCGGAAGTAGAATTTGCACTCAAATCAACGCTATGGAAAACAATCGGAATAAGTCCTGCTTAAACGGTATTTGGTAGAAAGATCTACAGAGATAAAATATATAAGGCAGCTGAAGAACAGATTTCAAAAATAAAGGATAATACAAAGAGGACATTTACCGTAGGATTCAATGGAGGAATTCACTTTCCAGGAATTAACACATGAAGGTATACGGAACGCAAACTAAATGATAGAAGGATTAATTGACGAATTACCATTAATAAAAATGATTTTTATTATATTGATTGTTATTGATAAAATATCCCTGTGAACACTTGAATATCGTATTTTCCTGTATTTTTCGAATATGAAGAACACAGATATGTGATTTAATGTCGCTCTTATCAACACGATGAGGATTTCACATTCCATTGAATGAGTTCCTTGATCATTAACGCAGTTTTCCAATTCGTTATCGTAAAATTCCTTGTTCTGTTGTTTAAAATAAAACTTCAACTATTCCCATAATATTATAATCGGTTTTCTTTTTTAATGTTTAATGTCCCCAATTAATAATCGATAAAAAAATCAATGATCGCTTATCACATTTGTTTTAATATTTCGTTGTTACTGGTTATCGAACTCAAAAAACATTTTTCACTTGATTTTTTGGTTTTATAACAAGACGTACGTATTCAGGTAATCTTTAACATTAATCGTAGTGATAATCATTAGAATTTTGATATTTTAAATGTCGCCAGTAAATAAAACTGCATCGATTATATTTTGATAATAAAAATCAATTCTGCACAGATAACAAAAGAAAAAAAGTATCTCTACGCTTATCTCCTAAGAATAAATCAATAAAGTGAACGTGTCTTGTGATAATACATGCTCCCATTTAACTGCACATTGTTCAGACTTGACATCGGTGATCTTTTTGCAAATGTTTCCCGAAATATTCGGAATCGGTGAACTCTTTTTGGTCGTCAAACAAATACCATAGAGATTTGCCAAATCCCGCGCCGCTTTTGAATGAGGAAAACCTGGTCGTGGTCCAAAAAAGTAAGTGCCAATTATTTTTGGAAATGTTTTCTTTCAGTGTCGCAAAGTCAAAATCTTCCTCGCTATCCACAAAAAAAATCAAATTTTTTGTACTAATAAAACTTTTATAATTTGAAATAAGCTGACGACATTTTAGAGGATCCGTACAAATTCCATCGGTCAGAAATGGGACAACATTTCGAGTGAATGTTGTACCAAATGTTCCATTACGAATTGCAAGTAATTTGCTGTTATTATTCTTTCCGAGCGCATATATCACATTATTGTTGGCATCTGTCACCAAAGGCACGGCTACGTTTGTGTCAGTGATATGATAGACATAATCAGGATTTGTTGCCTTATTTTGGGAATTGACATTTTTAAAAATGTTATACGCGACTGTCGAAGTGTCGGTGTGGAACTTAACGGAATAAACGAAATTAAAAATTGATAAAGAAAAGAAAACTCACCTTGCTATTGTATCGGTCGTTGATGAAAAGAGTGACATTGACACATTTTGTGTTGGACTGGCACACTTCGTTGAACGAATATAGAGAGCACCGAGAAGATTGAACATCGAATTGGAACTCTTTACACTCGCTCAAATCGCACTCAACGGCGCATGAAATCGTGCTGGTCAGTGTCAAAACTTGAAAAGGGTTGAATACACACGATTGAACGGCCTGGTAATTGCTGTCACCATAAGTGGTCTTCATGATCAGCGCGAAAAATATCACGAAAATCATTTTCGTTAATAATGAGAAAAAATGGAAAAATTTCATATTAAATCCAAATTTTTAACCAATCGAAATTAACGGAATATTTAATTAGACGATTTCAATGGTCTAATAATTATTTTTTCATTTCATTGGTCCTCACATTATCATATTATATAATTATTATTTTAGAAAAAGAATTTATAAAATTTTTCAATTTAAAAAATTTCGAATTAAAAAATAATAAAAATTAATAAAAGCTGAAGATAAATTAAATAAAGGGGTCAAAAAACATTATTATTATAATTCTGCATAATAATAATAAAAATAATAATAATTATTATAATTAATAATTTGAAAGATTACAATTTTTGTTTAAATCGATCAAAAAGTTTTTTTTTCACTTTTTCGCATTGACATTTTAAAATTTTTCTGAAAAATGCTTAAAATATTCAGAGGTGAAAATGTTCAGAGAAAATAAAAAGACTCGGAACAACTTTCTTTGACAGCTTCTCAGGGCCAAATCAATAAAATGGTAAAAGGAGAAATTTTTTTGATAAAGGTTAAATCAGTAAATGTTAAACTAAAACGGCACCACAAAAATTAACTCGCCCAAAAAATGAACGATTTTTTTTGTCATTTCGCAGAGCTTCGGATGGCTCCAATGTTCATTTGGAAATGTTTTAATTGTCCTTCTGCACAAAGGACGGAGAAAATTTTAATGGAATCGTCCTTGTTTTATTACTGTTGATAACGCAATCATAAAACTGTGGAGAGGACCCCACTATGGACGGACAGTTCATGCAATAAATGTGGAATACGACGACCACCAATAGGAATTATAATGATTGACTGGAGAAGTAAAGATTAATAATAATAATAATAATAATAATCCCTTTGTTACTCTGGCCATCTTTTACATCCACTCCAACGTCACTGTCTTCATTACACAATGCTGCCACTCAATTTTATTGCCGAGACGTACAAGTGAACGTCCCACTGTTATGCATCGTTGCCTAAAACAACTTCAGGTCCAAAGAGGATACGGGTCGACGCTGTATATCATTGAAAACATGCAATAAATAAAAAGACAAAGGCTTCCAGAGACGATGGAAACTTTTTAATTGTAAAATGCTTCTGCATTCACCACCGTAGCCTTTTTTCATTTAAATTTTTATGTTAAGGAAAGGTTATTAATAATGATAATAATAATTTTTTTATTTTAATTGTCGTTATTATTATTAAGTATAATAATTATTTTTAATATTATTGATATTATTATGATTATAATTATTATTATTTTTTTTTATTATTATTATTATCATTATTATTTTTATTTATTATTATTATTATTTTTTTTATTTATTATTATTATTATTATTATTATTATTATTATTATTATTATTATTATTAATCTTGATAGTATAATTAATTTTGAAAGATTCAAGAAAAAAACTTGTATTATCATCATCGTTATCAACATAATTATTATCAACATTTTTATCTTTATCAATAATATGATGATTATTTGTTTTATCTTTAACATTATTATTAAAATAATTAAAATAATAATAATAATTATTATTATTATTATCTTTAACAGAATTAGAATTATTATTATTATTATTAAAAAAATTTTTTTTTAATTTTGTTTTGTTTTATAATTAAATGAATTTCATCATCATTATCATAATTATCATAATTAATAATGAGAAGTTTCACCTTATCATAATCTGAAATTTTATTTTCAAAAATGAAATTTATACACCCCAAAATTTCCTTAT
>JBBMKC010230588.1:0-11546 GCA_037834085.1 Bipalium vagum | reverse complement strand
GAAAAAATGACATCTAATTTATAATATTGTTTATCAAATTAATTTTGTATCTATTGCAAGATATGGAATAAAGCTTTCTTTTTTAAAAATGCAACATTTCTGTTTCAGGAAAAAGGAAAAAAGTATTTAACAAGAACCAGGGATTTCAATCAAAGTCTGTTGGAAATATCATAAAAATTAAATATTCATAATATTTATTATTATTATTATTATTATTATTATTATTATTATTATTATTATAGTTAACGGCATTTTAAATAATTTTTGATATATCATTTCATAAGATGAACTATGTGAAAGATGTGTGATATGTGAAATAATTTATGACTAAAAAACATTATTCTGAATAATTATTTAAATCAAAAAATATAAAATTTTGAGAAAATTATTTTTTCATTATTTTCAAACTAAACATTTTGAATTCAAAGCACATTTTTGAAATTCAAAAATAACTTTAATTTTAATAAAAATAAAAAATAATTTTTGTAATGAAATCAATTCAAACAAAATTTTGAAGTTTAAAATGTGAATAATTAATCAATGATTTCAAAGTGAAATGTCACATGAAAATGAATCAATGCTTTCCCATAACCTTTCACATGATTCACATGGTTCACATTGCAGTACTATAAAATGCTATTGATTGGAAACATAGCAGTCATATATTAACTATATTAACTAGGATATCTTAACTATGGAATCCAAAGGTAACAGTTGCACGATCAACATTGAGACTTTTTCAAAGATACTTTTACAGATAACCAATGTTGTGAATCACGGTCATGCAATTGTTGTCAGGAAAATGGAAAGTGCTCCTGTGATGGAAAACAATGCAAATGTTGTCAATGTAAATGCTGTCAATGCAAGTGTTGTCAATGTAAATGCTGTCAACGTAAATGTTGTCAATCCAATTGCTGTCAAAAATCATGTTGTATATGTGGTGAAAGATGCTCAAGTATTTCATTTGAATAAATATATTTTAAAAACATAACCTTCAGAATCTGATTGTATTGAATAAAAATTTGGCGGACTCCCCTGAAAATTACAATTGGCCAAAAATTTTCAAAATAAAATTTTATTGAATAATACTCTTTATTTGTTATATTGAAGTAATTCCAAGAAATAATACTTTATTATAGTCTGTTCAATTATGCTCTTGTTCAGTCAACATCTACTGTGTAGAGAGTTTTCCTTAACTGAACTGCAAAAATAATATAATAATAACAACATATCCAATTATTGAAAAGTCATTATAAAATTAGGTAAAGATATTTTACTGAAAATTTTTAAATTTTGTGAAATACTCGTTAATAAAGATATGTTAAGTTACTCAAAGAGTAGAGAAGTTATCAAGAAACAATCATAACTGAGAATTTAACGTGTTTTTATTTTTAAACAAATATATTCTTATGAATTGATAGGTCAACAAATATTTTTAAAAAAATATTAAATACACATAATAAAAGATTATTAATTAAATTAGAAGTTTTATGATCTTAATTTAGATACAGGCTGATGTTAGTTTAATATTTCAGTAAAAATTATTAAAATTAATTAGTTTATGATTGTTCAATTACATTTGTTTTATTAAGTCGTTCTTTTAAATTTTCATATTGATAGTATGTAAATATATAATATATTTTCATTTCAATTGAAAATATTTTGATCCGACATTTCATGATAAACCAGGTGCGAAATAACAATAACAAATAACAACTTTTAAGGATCTATAACATATTTTATACACATCTCTTACATTTTTCATTAAATCCGCTAATACTAAGATATTTAATTTCATGAAATTTAACATATATTCTTCCATGCTTTCAAAATTATAAAATCCTATTATAAAATTTTTATATTGTTTTGTTTTAGATCATATATCTTTGAATTTTTATGATATGCTTTTCAATCCTGACATGATGACTGATAAGTTGCTTCAATTATGTAATTAATATTTTTTATTATATTTATTCAGAATCTTTTACCGATCCTTGAAATTTATACAGTTATGTTTCAGAAATTATTTTTAAAAAGCATAAATTATAGTAATTATTTTTGATTGAATTAAATTTTATAAAATATTACTTTCCAAGACCTGTTGGAAAAGCGAAATGAACGCAGAATTTTTTTATTGTTGAGGTAGTCTTCAATGTAACTATACGTTCGAAAGCATGTATTGGACAAACTCAAATAAGATATGTGCCTGGAATAAGATCATGTAACAATTACATTGAAGACGATTGTAATGGTTTCTTTAGAAACATGTTTAAAAATAAATATTCAACATCTTTACCTTTTGATTTTATCTGCATTATTTTTTTAAAGGTTTGACATTGAAGTTTGAACCATTTATGTTGACAGTATATTTGTTAATATTCAAATAAATATTAACCAAACTAAATTTTATCCAGACTCCTAATTGCAAAATAATGGTTAGTTCGAATCAATTTATTCACCACAAAAAATTACTTAACAATAATATCACTTTAATTCTATTCACTTTTGTTCTTGTTCTCAATTTTATTTTCTCCGATTTATCAATAATTTTTGTTTTCGTTTGGTTCACTGTCTTGTTTTTCGCTCGTTTCCGTTCTCGGTTTTATTCCAATTTTTGTTCTGACTGCGGAGAATCTGATAATTCCTTATATACTTTCCAGTTTTTTTCCATGGGCTTATCATTGATAAAAACCTGGAAATCTTCCCTCTTCTGGCTTTGCCTACGCAGAAACCCGGAGCTTTCAATTATCCAGCTCAACCCGATCTTAGTCTTCTGAGATGAATAATTGACTCTGCGGCTGTTCTCAATCCTAAGCCCACAAACTCTTCATCTCTGTGTGACCCATCCCTTCCCATTTCCAATAGGATAATTTCAATCCGGGAGCCATTCTTCCATTTTTTATAATTTTATTATTATTATCATATCAACAAAAAATAATTAATCGAAATTATATAATATTATTATTATGATAAAAAAAATAAATTAACTTTTTCTGAAAAAAAGAATCCAATTTAATTCAACATTTGGTAAAACAGTATCAGAAAAGATATGAATTTTTCAATGTTTCCACCAATTTCGATATACTCTTTAAATGCCAAAACAACGGCGATGATTCATTTTTGAGATCTATAATATCTACTGTCAAGTAAGCATATTCATGTTGTTTTTTTCCACCAATGAATAATGAGTAAACGTTCAACCAAGTCAGACAATATTAAACACATCTACTCACAAATAGGCACACTCACAATCTTGATTTTCAGAGAAATATCCTATCAAATGATCCCTCCTCAAATTACTCGCCACATAAAAACAGACATACATCGACGCAAGACACAAAAACACGTCTCAGCGTCCCAAACGGATTCGTTCCGCTGCTGGACTCCCACTAATTTCCCCAGTTTTAACAGTACTACCCGCAAAACTGAACATATTTATATGAATATGAAAAGAAAGTATATATAGTTTAGTAATTAAAAGTTTATTTTAAAATAAAAATCTAGACCTAAAAACAGCTTTTTTAATTAACTTAATTTTTTTATTTTAACAAACTTAAACCTTGATCAATGTATATATAAAAAAACCGGATAAAAATTTCAAATATTTTTTTTTCATAAATTTAAGTATTTTTTATGTTTTACAAAGTTAATTTATTTTGTCATTTAATCTTCTAAAACATGTAAAAATGCCTTCGGTTTTAATAAACACAGATGATTTTTCTAGATTTTTATAATAAAGTCTTATCTGCTTTTTGATATTCAAGTAATTATAAAAACATTATAAAAGTAAAATTTTGCAACAATCCTATTATTTTTTCGCATTGTACTTAATTTTTTTTAAAGAAAAAATTCTAAACACTCGATGCTTTGAGCTGTATCGAATTCTCATCATCATTTAACGATGTCAGATTTCTTACTTGTTTCTTTGAAGACTATCATTTCCTAGTCGGAGTACTAAAATTTGCACTAATGACTCATAGTAGCTTTCTTCCTTCTCCAGGACATTCGTTCTCCATTCCTTCTCCAGGACATCTCGTTATTTAACAATCTTTTTTGAGAACCTTGTTGTCGATCTTGGATTTTTAGCCGCTTTAATAATGCTTTTATTTATTTTATACTCAGCTATAGCTTTAATTTTGTATGATTTGTTATATTTCATTAAAAAGTTTAAAAAAAAATAATTCAAAAAGTAAATATTTCATCCTTTCACAATTTTCGAATAAAGGTGTTTATTTAAAATTTTCATAAATTAATAAACCCATATCCCTTTAATATAGTTGTTTGTTTGTCTGTTTCTAAATCTGAAAAAATGAAAGCACATGTGCATTTTGTAGGTCTTAGAGTAATATTTCATTTTTATTAATTAATTAAAATTTTTGCTTGAAACAATTAAAAAAGTCAATTTCCTAAATTTTTGTGTTTGTCAAATATTAAATAATCAAAGTGAAAAAACCATTTCAAAATTTTTAAAATGAACAATTAATTTACTAATGAAAACTTTCATCTGTAATTTGAAAACATCAAAATATATCTTCAACTTTATAAAATTAAAAGTAAACATTTATTTTTGCGAAAAAAATCAATCGATACAACGTTTGTTTACCCACGTAATGCCGCAACAGACAATGTGAAATCCGACATAAAATGTAAATATTTCAGAGCGACCTGATCTCTCTCTCTCTCATTATTGTTCGACTCCAGTCTGTAGATTTCTATGACACCAAGCGACTGTGAAGCACACGGAATTTATTGAATTAATTATGTATGCATTTGTTAGAAAATTCTGCTGATATAATGAATATATTATTATTTGCTGTATCTATTGTTCAATATCTTAGCAACACATCATATTTATTATCATAGAGAATTCTTATTTTTCTGAAAACCAATGTGAAGTCAAATGACATCTGCAGATTTTTACAAAAGTAACGAAAATTGTAATGGCAACGATGAACTAGATCCAAAGGATAATGACGAAACCTCTCCTGGAATTGCGAATCATCTGTTTCATATGAAACCCAATGAGAACTATGTTCGTTTTTCTGATTGCGACGGTCACGAAGTAACTTTTAACGTAACTTTTGCTTTTGCTGTTCCAGGAGTATATACTAGCTTGAAATCAAACGAACCCTCTTCACAACGCGTAAGTCTGTCCGATCAAAGTTTGCGAAACGTACAGTTGTTTTATCATATAGAATTCGATTTATTTTCTAAAGAAATAACAAGCGAATCTAACAAAATCGATATAGGATTTTATGGGAGTTTTGCAAAAATATATCCAGATCGATCAGAATCAAAAATTGTTCCAACATGGAACAATGGACACGATACTTGGGTAAGTTGGATTCAGCAGTATAAAGTTTGGATAACCGATCATCACATCAGATCATTGTGTAATCATAAAATGAAAATGTTCATATGGGATACAAAGGATAAGTGTTCTTCAAAGGTGAGATTTGACAGACCAAAAAATCCGAAATCAGCTAATAAGTCAAAAGATCCCAATGAGAATATCAATTCGATCAAACAATCAATTCTAACAATATCTAAAGAATTTTTTAAGACATCATCGTACAGTGATGACAGTGAGAGAATTCTACCTCATGAGATTGTTTCTACACAACCATCGAAGAGATCCAATCAAAGTAACAAACTCCCCAAAAGAAGTCTCACAGTAAAATCAAGCGTAAGCTCTGCTACAGCTGCTCTGAAAGAATCAGAAGAATTGATTTTACTAGCAGAACCAAAGCCTGAGACCAATGATAAACTGGAATCATATGGCCAGCTGGAAAAGTTGTTGGAGGTTCAGAATACTTCCCATACTATTAAAAATAAAACAAATTACTTATCTTCAGCGTCAAAACAAGTAGCGGATTGTAAAAGAGAGTCCATAGATATTTCCTTTGTGGATTCTAATTTGAAATCCGACTCAAGGAAGAGCGTACTTCTACAAACACATAGTGATAATTACAATAAATCTGGTCGTACAGGATTGGAAATTAATATGCCGGATTTATTTATTAAAAATTATACTATTAACAGAATCCGCGGCTCAGTCAGTACCATAGAAGATATGTTCTGCAAGGTCTCGTTAGAAAGGGACATTGTTTCTTCCGACCAAAAGAAACGTTTGAATCCTTTTGTTATTAAAATACAAAAAGTCAAAAACATTCCTATTGAAAATAAGCAGATTGACGAAATGAATAAAAAGTACAAACCGGTTTACTGTGAATACCAATTTGCCGATTCTCCCTCATATCAAACGGTTCAATGCTTACATAAAAAATCTATTAATTTCGATGATATCAGTGTAATATTGTTAGGAGAAATGTCTGAAGTACAAATCCGAAAACAGTTCCTCAATTCCTTTTTCTCAATTCATTTATTCAACAGAATAAAGTACGAAAGTCAGGAAATTGATGATATTGAACAGAGCATACTTGACAGTTCCGTTAATAAAGTAAATATGGGAGATATAAATGTTACTAGTTCTTTGACAACAGTTACAAACTTTACCACCATAAAACCCCAGGGAGAGGCAAAAATTGACTTATCAGATTTGATAAATAAAAATCTAAAATTTTTAGAAGTAACAGTTCCAATTGTCCCCATCTCACCGTTGTCCTTGAGGAATGACAATGGCAATGGGAAAAGCCAATTAATTAACGACCATGTTAATTTTCTGGAAGCAGAAACCTGTATTAAAGTCTCTTTTCAATTATCCGAGTTGTTGTCCTTGACTTTGACATCTGATGATACAGATGGATATCTTACTCAAATTCTCGTTGTCAATGAAAATTTGAGCTGTACCTTTATACGAGAAATGTGTACCAATTACATATTAGACCACAACTGTGGGAAATACTGTTTTCAAGGTAAAGACAAAACTGAAATGAAACAATTTCTTTATAGTATTAAACATTCTCAAAAAGATTCTGATGAGGTATTGGTTGGTTTTTATATAATTGATGGAACATGTGAAGTGTTGCTTGTTGAAGGTTACAAAAAACATATAAAGGCATTTTATGACCAATGTAGTGAAAAAATGGATACTTATAAGAATCTGAAAAATGATATTAAAGGTATAAAATTATTTTATAATGACTCTTTGGTGTTTGAAAGGAAAGAAAAATTTCCAATATTAACAATGATCCCTTTGGTTTTGTCAAAGGATATATCTTTCTTTGCTTCACAGCCATTGCTCTATGTAAGAGACATGTTACCAAAAAATTGTGTTGAAGGAATCTGTAGATTAAAAGAATTAATTAAGTCAGAATCTATGCAGGTTATCGTTAGAAATAATTTGATACCAACCCATCAAATGATCGAAGATCTATCTCAATACCTTTGCTCTCATATTTCTCAGCGAAACAATGATCATGAATATATAAAAGAAGAAGATGAAGTTAAATTTGATAACCGGAAACAGTCGAGAAAACAAATTGAAACAGCTCCAGTAATTAGTGAAAGAAAAATAAATAAGATGCCAAATCATAAAAATAAAAAAACACTAAAATCGGTAAATTATATTTATCCGAACAAGGATTGTGAGTTTTCTTACAGTAGTCAAACTAAGAACAGTATCTCTTCCGCTCTAACAGAACTCAGAAATCAGATGGATCCAAAAAGGCGATATACATTTTCACAAGAATACTTATTTTCCGGTACAGTAGATCCTGTAGATCTGGAAGAGATTTATACTTCAGAAGAAAGAAGATTGAAGAATGAGAAAAGGTGGATTAATAAAGGTCACAAAACCCTAATTGAAGATTATGCTGAGAGTAATAATCTTTCTTTGCACAGAATTGAAGATTTGAGGGAAACTTGGAAAGAAAATGAGCTGAATTCTTCATTCTTGCAACCGACATTACCAGAACGAGATAATAGATTACCATACTTCGACACATATATTCGACCATTGCACTTAATTGAACGGAACAGGAAATCTATCTTCCCCAATTATGCAGACCAGAAGATGAATGAAAAACAACAGCAAATAAGCTATGATAAATTATGGAAAAGTAAAGTATGTGTTTCAAATATAATATTTAAAACTCACAGAAAATTACCACAAACTGAATTAATAGAAAGAGGAAGGACAAGTTCAAGTCAGCTAGAAAAATTAAAAGGACTTAGGAAAGATAAATTAGAAATGATTAATTGGTTTGTTAAAAAGTCTGATGATCCAGACTCTATTCCAATGATTAGTGCATTTGTGAATGATGAAATTCCAAATCAATCGTATACTGTCGGTGGAGATCTAAACAGAAAACTAATCTTTAATCACGTTCCAGTCATCAAGAAAGATAAAGATTTTAACCCCTATTACCAACCCAGCAAAGACAGCTTTATCTATAAGAATCCCAATCCAAAAATCTCACCTCAACAAATCTCTCCCTTTTCCATAACTTGTAATCTTTAAAAACATTCAAAATCTTTTGTGATGAATATTGTGATAATTTTTCTATGAAGAATATGAATCTATATTTTTTTAAATATATTTTTAGAAAGTTAGAAAAATTATACTAAATTATTTTATCTTACAAATCTGATACTCTTGCTAAACATTACTCTAATAATTTTTTAAATAATACAAATTCATAAAATGATAATAATATAAAATATAAATATAAATATAAATATAATCATTAAACTGAAAATGGAATTTTTAAAAATTCAACATTCTTTATAAAAAATAATTTTTAACAATTATTAGTTTTATTTTTTATAATGACATTAATTATTTATATTATTTTATTATTTTAAAAAATAATAATGATAAATATTATTTTTCTAAATAAAAAGTTTTGAACACTCAAGTCAAATTACCTTTTAATTTAATAATTTCATGAAATGAAATTTTAAAAATTAAGAATTTTAATCTTAAAATGTATTTTAAAGATTTAAAAAATTTTTTCCTATTCTTAATATTATTTTAAAAATATAAATGAAAAAAGAAAATTGATTTTTGTTTAACTTTTTTAATTATTTATCCTAAAAAAAAACGAAAGTTACAAATTAATAGAATTGTTACCAAACGTAACCTAAGTCTTTACGTGTTAAATATTAATCACCTTTTTGGTTTGTCTATCATTTGTGTTGAATATTAAAATCAACCAGAATTTTTCGTTGATACCAATGTTTAACAAATTTATCCGAATTTGAATTACACTTCATGGCAGATTTTAACAAAACAAATAAAATATCTTAGGTTGAAAGGGCCCTTATAATCGAAAAAAATTAACTGCGATAAAAACATTTGTGCCAACAATTCACAAATTTATGTACAACAATTACACAAAATCGGAAGTTTACCACAGCATTTCGTTTATTAAGGTTTGGAATCTCAAACTTTTATTTTCTCATACTTGTGAAACCTTGTTTGTTGACGGATTTAAAAAACCATGCTTAACTCTTAGTTTAGGAAAAAAATTCCTGATAGTCATATTCAGAATAGTTTCAATTACGAAGATTCAATCCTCGGCCTTCTTATTCTTAAAGATAGTAATATCTACTTTTAGATTTGTCTGCGATTCGCTTGGAAAATATCCTTTGGAAATTCTGAGCGAAAAACGTAACTTTAGCACCCATACTAAACTCTTGTGAAAAAATTTCAAATTTACTGCTAATTCTATTCAAATGAACCCGAAAAAGAATTACAATAACTATTATTAAATTACACAATGATTCAGAATAATAAAATAAATTTTCATAAAAAAATTATCACATAATATTATTTAAATCAATTTTAGGGAATACATTGTTTCCTAGTAACCTTGTTTAGTATAAAGTTAAAATACTTTTATAAATATTTAATTTTCCGAAAAATAAATAAAATTCTTAAAATTTCGAAACATATCCAGAAATTGTTTCCAGAGATTTTCATTATGAAAACTATACATTTGTATAAATAACTTGATATTTTTTCATAAAAGGATTAACTTTCCTTATACTATAATACAGTCACAAAGAAAACAACCCTTTAATTATGACAAGTAATAGTGATCACCAAATATCTGCATAATAAACATCAGTATATAATATTATGAAAATTCTAGACAGTATTTTGTAATGAGAAAAAATTAAAAAATACTTGCAATTTAATTGGCAGGAAATTTTCTTTTCTCTTTTCTTGATTCAAAATTTTAAGTTCTATCAAGAAAATATTTTAAACTTTACTTTATATTTCTTAACTCCATAATAAGAAATCACTAATTCATAAAATAGTTATTAAGTGTGTGAATACGTTTTCGGATTTTTTGATAAATAACTAAGAAATAACTAAAATAAATAAAATTTATTATAAAAATAAACACATTCATTCTTGGAAATATTCTCCACTGCTTCTCAATACTTTCTCCCATCTTCCACGCAAGGTACCGATTCCATATTTTAAAAATTCCGGAATTTTTGAGACAATCCAAGATTCGAGCTACTTTTTGGTATCCTCGTAAAATTGAAAATGCTGGTCACCCAGGCTATGAGTCATGGAACGGAGCACGTGGTAATCTGTAGGACAAAATCGGGTTAATGTGGCGGGTGTGGTAGAACATTGTTAACCGCTTCAAAACATGCGGCCGAGCATTGCCATGTTACAAGATGACTTTATCTTGTCTGTCGGCACAATATGATCGCTTATCCCTTAATGCTTGGCTTAAAGGTATCAATTGATCTCAGCGTTAATCTCCGTGATTTCTTCGTTTAGTTGCAGCAGCTCATAATATATGATACCAAGCTGATCCCACCAAATACACAAAATGTGATTTTCTTGTCCGTGAATATTTGGTTTGCTTTTGAATATAGATGCACATCTCAGCAGTTCTCATAGTCTTTTACGCTCCTGAATACTATAATGAAAGCATTTTTCATCGCCTGTAACAGTGCAATGTAAAAAACCTTTTCCATCTTTGCCGTTGCAGAAACTATTCACATGTACACAAACGTCTCTCAATGTCTCTTTGGTTGAATTTGTATGGCACCCAAATTTCCTGCTTATACATACTTCCAGTACATTTAAACGTTTGGCAACAGTAGAACAATCGACTTTCAATGATTTTGCTAATTGTTCTTGCATTAGATAAGAATCTTTTTGTGGTAAGGCCATAAGATCGTCATCATCACAAAAATTCCTGATGTCCGAATCTGGATTTGTCACTGAAATTATATTCTTCATTCTTAAAGCAATTGTAACATTCATATCACTGTGTTCTTGACAAGGTATACATCTAATAACTAATTATGATTTTCAGGAGCGTTTTCTTAGAAATAATTAGCCTAATAAATCTTCTCCAAATGCAGCTTTTTCCGCAAATTTTCAAATGTTTTTTTGCTGGATTATAAAATGATGAATACTTAAGCAAGGCTTTTTATACTGAGATATTTGTTGACAGTTTCAAATGACATACATATATATCATTAATTTATTATCACGTATATTTCAATTGTGGCGTCTTTATTCCGAATCCGGAAACAAAAATTGTTAAAATATATCATGATAATTTTTTTAGTGGCGCTAAAATTGATTTGCAATATTTATTGATACAACA
>JBBMKC010230577.1:0-11547 GCA_037834085.1 Bipalium vagum | reverse complement strand
AATAATTATTCCAATATTTACTATGAAGGACAGATAACACTAATATATGTAGTGAAAGTAAAAGGAAAATATATTGAGAAAGAACAGGTAAAGAATAGGATTCGTAACATTTATATATCCTGGTATGTTGTAATGGTGAGGAAATTTTCTTTTTTTAAATAGAGATATAATTTATTTTTTAAATAAGGGGGTTCAATAGTCTTGAAATGAAAGAGGTTTTCTTTTATAAGGTGTGTACATTAAGTCTAAAGGTATTTTTTGCAAAATTATACGAGAAGAAAAATCAATAGAGCCAATTTTTATAATACATGGTTTTACAAATTGATCATCACTGGATATGACTTTCTTTCAACTTTCCAGTAAAAGGTCAAATCTATCTAAAAAAAAATGAAGCATCTTTCGAATCTATCGAGGAATCCATCCAGTTTTTGGTATCCATAAAGGAATAGAAACACTCAACGTATTGGTCCTTTTTTCTGTACTTCGAATTGTCAAATCTTATTCATTTTTTATTATCAAGGATGATATGAAAATTTTGTTTCAGTTGTGTCTTCGATCAGCAATTTAAAAAAGAATTGACACCTTTCTACATCTCTGTACTTCAACTGATACGGTAGATATTTTCCTTGTTTTTGTACTATTCAAATTTACTTTTTATCTACAAAATGTGGATCGATAGACATCTAATAATTCAATAAGTTCTTCCTGTATTGCACATAGATCTTAATCCACTAAAGTCTCCAATTCCGTATCATTCACTTTTTATCGGATGTCCCGGATGTATCTTGTCCTCTGAAGCAAAATCACCATTTCTAAAGCGGCGGAAACATTGTTAATGTGCAAAAATTTAAGGTCTATAGTCACCATTGGCTTTTAACAGCATTTGATGACCTTTCTCAAACATGTTTTTAAAAAATTCAAAACACAAAGCTTTCCACATATGGCTTTATGTTGACAAAAATGTTACCATCTTAATTGCTAACAAAAATTTATAACTACTTTTAAGTAAAAATAATTGAAAAGTATAATTAAGCAATTGGAAATCAACAGGGAAGCAGAAAAGTTGTTATCTGATACTCTTGACGTCATCCTTTTCATAACCTTTAAAATTAAAGCTCACACCCAATATTAATATATTATTACTTAAGATTTTCTAATCTTTAATCGATAGTGATATTTCATTTGAGAAAATCGTTAAAGTGAAATAAATGGAAATACATAATTTTTAAATATATTTTTAGCCTACCACTTTTATTATAAAAATAAAAATGTTTTTCGATCCTTCATGAAAAAACTTTCAAGGATATGGAATTTTTTAAATTTCTTTTATATAATTAAATAAATTTAATTAATATTTTGTCACATTATATAACAATAAAGTAATTATTTGAATAATTTTTTATAAAATTATATTGTTAAGTTTATATAGAAATATCTGGGACTGACTACATTTTAAATAAAACTCCCAATCTTCACAGTCAAAGAATCTGGATTTTATTAAGTATATGCATTGAAAACGAGCCATTTTAAAATAGTTGTAATGAAGCAAATGTATTCATTTGTTTAAATAAATTATTTAAATATATATCTTTATGCATTTTTTCAAAAAATAATCTATAAAACGTATTCTGATATCTTTAATTATATCTTATTTTTAACCTTTAATGTGGCAGTTTATATACCAAATAAGCAAAATTTGAGTGATGTAATATTATTTCATTTTGCTATAAAAACCTGCAGCAGAAAATCACAGAATTTTTGAAGCTGATTTCAAAAATGGTTTTCACATTTCCGAAAGGTTGGAAGGTGAAGAGCGTCTTGGACAAACAAAAGTGTTTGATAATCAAGACATAAGTGACTGAAAATCCGTGCAACACTCGAAGTGATCTTCATAAATAATTAAATTCTTCTCAATCTTCAATTAGCCGATACATAAAAAGCAGTAGGGTCCACGAATCATTGAGATGTTTCAATGGGAATGATTCCCCACGTGTGTTATCCACAAGACTTCGTCCTTTCTGACTATCACCTATCTCGGTGGATGGCACACTTAATTTTTTAGAATCTCTTCAAATCCTTCGAGAAAGTTGAAAAATGGATTAGTGATTTCATAGTCACTAAAGATGCGGAGGACTTTTATCGTAGAATTCATCAGCTCCCTTAAAATGGGGGAAATTTATTATTAACGATAGAAAATGTTTTAAATGATTTTTTTTCTCGATTTATGTTCACTTAATATTTATATTTTTTATTAAATAATTCAATTTCCACAATCTCCATCTCTTTTACACTTTTTATCTTTCTCTCAAAAGCAGTCCAGTCCCTCTTTTTCTTCAAACGGTCTTTTTTACTTAAATCGCACTCTGTTCTATCTCCTCGTAGTGCCCTTCTGTCGTCTCGTCTCCTTTCTATATTTGTAAACCTAACACTCTTTAAATTTCCCTGCAGATCAGATCGATTACACTTCACAGTAGGACATTGTCTTCGAATGTGCCCTTCCACTCCTTTTAAATCAATTTATAAAAGAATTATTCAAAAATGATAATTTAAAAAGGAATTAATATTTAAATAAATATAAAAATTTGCAAAAATGCAATTAAAAATTAAGTTTCAAAAAGTTGCAATAAAAATAAATAAGTAATAATAATAATAATATATTAAATTGTTATGTTGGAATTCCATGTTTTCAAGACTAATTTGATATGGGATTCATTAGTTAGATCTATTTATTTTGATAATTGGATATTAATGACTTTCTATGTCCACTTGGTTGCGTTAAACATCTCAGATATTTCGCAAGTAGTTTGAGTTGAATTTATTCATATAATTTCTTTTAAATTATAATTATTTGAGGATGTAGTAAATGATGATAATCTTACAAATCTACATTCTATTTTGAATGGTTGAAATATTTACTATAAACTTGAAAGATTAATTGTAAAAACAATTATAAAGAGTACGAGTGCTCTAGGACTAGGTTTGCCAAGAGAATAAAAGTTTCTCGCAAATGAAAAACTTTTTGAAAATTCAAAAATTTTTCCTTTTGATAAAAGTAAAATTCTTGTAAACAAATTTTATAAAGAATTTAGAAAAACAATTTTTTTAAGTAGATGTAAATAACAAAACTGCTATTTGGTCAGCTGATTTAACTTTTGTTCCAGAAGAAAAAGATTATAAAATTATTCTAACATTTATCGATTTATTTACAGGATTTACAATTCTATAAAAATGCGTTTGATTTAATATTTGAAATTTTCATAGAAAACCAGAAAAACTATGGGTTGAAAGGTAAAGAGTTTTGTGTTGGTAACGAAATAGAAATTTACTCAATAGAGTATGACAGAAAAACGGTAGTTATTGAAAGATTCAATACAACTCTAAAAAATTTAATGTTTAAAAATTTACAGAGCAAGGAAACAGAAAATTGTTACATCTTACTAAATTTAATAATTTTTTATAATAATAACATTCACTCATCAAGTGGAATAACTCTTAATGAAGCTAGCTCCTCTCTAGGGTTTAGGAGCCCCAATTTAATATTTTTCCCAACTCAAAAGTTTTTCAAATTCAAATTTTATTTTTAAAAATGACTTTGCTATTTTCAAAAATTAAAACTCGTTTACTCTTAGAATTTTTATGTACATACGGAATTAATTCAACAACAAATTTCGATTTAATAGATATTTTTGAAGATTTAAATAAGCCATTAAAAGTTTTAGTGACAGATGATGTCAAAGAGAAACACAAAATCTGAAGTTCCATTAATTATTAATTATCAAAACACAAATCAAAAATGAATTCATTGAGTTGGATATTAAAATAATTGTTATTTCAATACTTATGGCTTACCTCGACTTGAAAATTTAGAAACACATCTTAAGAAATATAATAAATTTTATTTTCAAAGTGGAGCTTTGCTCATAGACCATTCAGGTCATGAAACAGATTTGGAATATTGTGGAAAATTATCTTTATGTTTTATATAAACTTTATACAGGAAAAAATTAAAGATATTTTGGAAGACTTAGAGTATGTTATTTTATAAAAAGGGAAGCTTCACACATTAGATTATAAATCATACTCCATAGGAAATATAAAAAATTCAAATATCAAAAAATCCTTAATTTTTTTAATGTATTTATGTTATCTTCATCTAATTCTGGGTAAAGATTATTTTTTTTGCTAATTCAAAGAGAAAAACTATGGTCTCTATAGGTTTAATTCTCCCATTTTTATATGTAAAAAATAAGCAAAAAATTACAAAAATGATTACAAATGATTACAAAAATAAAAATAATGAATTAAATGAGGAAATCAATTTTATTAAAAATAGGTTATTGAGAACAAATGATAAGCTTCGCTTAGAATCTGAAAATAATTTTTTAAATGTTACAGGAGATGAAATGAAAGGAATTTAAATATGAATAATAATAAAATAATAAATGTAACAGACCCTGTAAATGATAACGATGTTGTAAATTTAAGGTACATGCAAAAAATTAAAGCAGATATATTTAATACAATTAGTATAAATAAAATTGGCTGTAAAACAAATAATTCTCTTTAATTTAATATTCAAAATCAATTAAAATAAATTGAAGCAAAAAATAAGACCTTGACAAAAATAGAAAAATTTGAAAGCGAATTATTATAACGTAAACCTGAAGAAGATATAAAAGATATCAAGGATGTTGAAATAGAACTTGAAAAAATTATGAAAAATTTAGAACACAATTTTTATCATTTCTGGAATCACCTAAAAATGGCAATCTAAGGTTAAAGATTCTAATACATAAGATTTCATGTCAATAGAAAATAATAATACAATTGTAAATTATGCAATCATAAAAATAACAAAAGAATCGGAGGATGTTCAGAAACTTATAAATAATATTAATGTAAAATTAAAAACATTTGCTGCAGTTGATTACAAAAAAATGTATGAAAAATTTTGACGAGCCGTAGCTCTAGCACCAAAGGTGTGCTTTTAGTTTGGCATTCTCATTGGAAATCTTTAACAATTAATAGAATAAACACAGATTAATTACAATATTATTCTTTTTTTCTAAAGTTCGGTTATTTAAAAATTCCATTGTTTTATTTCCATTTTTACGAACTTTATATTTATAACATTTTAAAAAGCCATAAAAATAACAATCAGTAAATTCATGAATATAATAAGTTTTATTTTCTCGATCATAATAATATCCATCAGTTTTATATCTTTTATTATATGCATAAATAATTTTTTCTTTTCCTCTTTTTGCATGTTGAATATTTTGATTAAAATTTTTACTTAAATATTCTAACCACTGAATAAATTTATGTGAATATACATCTTTAAAATTACTTAATCTTAGAATTCCAATTTGTTCATTATTGATCATGGGCATAAATATTTTTGTAAAAATTTTGGCGATTGTCATATATTGAAAAGGATCCATGTTTAACTTTTTGGTGACATCTTTGTGCACCGAAGATGCTAGAGCCGAAAGCTCATTGTTAAGACCTCCTGTTGCTTCTGATAAACTTATATTTTAAAAATCTCTATAAATTAAACAACTTTTTGTTAGAATCATGACATATTAAACAATAATAAAACATTTGAATTGAAAAATAAAATACTTCTTTAGTTTTTAATTTTTCATCATGCCATTGTTTTAATAAATGTTTTTCTTTATTATTATCACTCATGTAACTAACCATAAAATTCTAAATCTGGATATTTACCAATATAATTCTGATTTTGATTTGTATTGATTTGGAAAATATCCTTCAGAACCGTTAAACTTAAATATTGCAGGAAAAGCTTTTAAAGGGCATAAAGTAAAATTTATCGAATCTCAAAATTTACAAAAAATTAAAGTATTTAAAGGTAATTAACATTATAATTATCATTATTACTTGTCTTTGTTTCTAAAATACAATTTAAAGAATTAGTAATAGTTCTTTCTGTAATATCTTTCGGCAAAATTTTAAATTGATAAACTGTTTCTAAATATATTTTTGTAATAATGAGAATTTAAATAAGTTATTTTATTACCATCAAAATTTAGAAATTTTAGATTATAATCACCATAAAACAAATCGTCAGGAAAAGAACATTCTTCAAAAGGTAAAAAATTTAATATTAAAATTAAAAAAAAATTAAAATTAAATATTAACATCCAAACGGGAGAGAGTAAGAACCAATAGATCGTTAATGTTTTCTGCGATTAATTAAAAAATTATTTTATCCAATAATAATTAAGACAAAAATAATTTTTAATTTTTAGATATCGTTATTTAGCGATTGTAAATGTAAATTATTAAGACATTGACTGATGAAGAATTGAAAAAAAAGTTAGAAACATGTATCAAGAAAAAATATATATTTGAAAAAAAATTTTATTCCTTTATTAAAACGCGTATATTCGAAAAGTAAATTTTAAAAAATTTTAGTTTTTCTAAATTCTTTATGAAGTTCGTTTGCAAGAAATTTACTTTTTCAGAAGTAAGAATATTTGAGTTTTTAAATAGTTTTTCATTTGCGGTCAACTTTGATTCTCTTGGTAAACCTAGTCCTAGAGCAATCTTACTTTTCTTAATTAATTTTACAATTAGTCTTTCAAGTTTTTTTCTTGGAATTGGATTTTAAATATTGCTCATTTCATGAATCATTTCTACATCTGCAACATGTCTATCTTTTAAATCTGTTGACATATATTTTACATCATATTTCATTGCTGCTTGATCTTTCGATTTATTGGAATTGAATCAGTTTTTGGAATTGGAGTGATAATTAGTTCTATTTCTTTATAATTATTTACTATATCTTCATAATTTTTAAAACTTTTATCAAGATTTGTTCCAAGTCCTGTGAAAAAGTGCACTTGGTTGGTTTTATTAAAAGGATTTAAAGATTTAAAATGTAATTCACCTGGATATTTTCCTGTTGTAAACTTGTTTTAAAATTTAATGTATGTTATTTGAGATTGTAAGTCACCTTCAATTTTGGGAAAAATTGAAAAATTTTGTTTCTTTTCCATTAGTATTTTCATTATACTTTGTTCATCAGTACTTTTATTAGTATTTTTATTAGAAAATAGTACTGAATTAGTACTTTATTCACTATACTGATTTTATTAATACTAATAGTATTTTTATTAGTAATAATAGTATTTTTATTGGCACTAATAGTATCATTAGTACTATTATTATCAGTAGTATCATTAGTACTTTTATTAGTAATAGTACCTTTAGTAATTTTTTAAAATGTATCTTTGTAATTTATTTTTTTTCATATTTATATTTTTAAGTAATTTTTTCATTTTCAGTCATTTTTTAAAAGTAAAATTTATTTAAAAATTTTACTAATTTATTTGATAAATTTTAATATTTCGACACCTACATTTTCATCTGTTTTCGAGTAATTATAAATAATAATATCATTCAGACTTTACTGTTGCTGTTTTATTTTATTTTTATGTTTCAAATGTACAATTAGCTAATAACCATAATAAATCTTTAGAATAAGATTTTTAATCTTTTTCTTCTAAATTTTAATTTTTTGCTCTTATAAATATTTTATTATATTTATTTTGTGAAAATTTATTTTTTATTTTATTTAATTTTTTTAGATAAGTTATTTAAATCTTTTCGTTTGTGTTCCATTTTTAAGAAAAAAATTGAGTTTTTTATTTTTATTTTTTTTAGAGACTTTTTTAACTATTTTCTTAGTAATTATTTTAGTAATATTTTTAGTGATTTTTAGTGACTTTTTTTATTTGGTGTTTAATAATCATTAAAAAATGTATTTTATGTGTTACAGAAAGTGTACCCTAAATATCAACACGTTTTTTGAAAAAATTAGACCTTGAAGAATTTTCCTATTTTTATATTTTATGTATTTTAAATATTTGGCATATTTTATATATTTTGTATATTGGATATATCATATATTTTTTATTATTAAATATTATTTATTTTTATATTTTTAGTGTTTTAGTATAAGTGATATTTTTAAACAAAAATATTTTTATTCTTAATTTTCCAAGGTCAAATTTTATTTTTAAAAAATGGAAGGATATTTATGGTACATTTTGTCTAACTATAACATCCAAACATATGATTGATTTGGAGATAATTGTTGATAATATGTGGGATGGACTTGCACTGAAATAAATGAAGACATTATTTCTGTCCATGCTTTGAAGAATTCAAAATTCTATTGCTTTGAAAGGATTAAAAAAATATTAAAATTTACAGTATTTATTCTGTGTAAATGTCTTTAATAAAACATTAAAAATTGTATAATAAAATTCATTATCTTAGGGTAATTTTCATTTTTAAACGCACCAGGCGTTTATAGCAATGGGAACGAAACACTTCAGGAAATTTAAAAAATGTATAGTTTTTCTCATTTCGCCAAATTTTAATCCCAAATAAACCCAATTAATTTTTTCTATAATTTTAATATAATTTCTAAGATTCACTAATTTTTACATTGAAAGTTTTTAACTGAATTATAATAAAAAAATTATTACAAATTATAGTAAAAGTAAGAGTTTACGGTTGTGTGCAAAAGATTAAGAGAATTTAAAATTATAGTAATTATTAATTTGTATCAGTAACGAAATCCTACAATTTTTTTAAGTAAAGTAATTGATTTATTCTTTAATCAAAAAACTTTTTTTACTCTAAAAACTTTTAGACACTTATGGGGAAAAATCAGATCACAAGTTATATGCATAACACTAGAAGGATATAGTCAGATGAACATTTCAAGAAAATTAAATATCGCAAGATGTGCAATGCAGAATTCGGTACGGAAGTATAGTGAAACGGGAGATATCATGATGTAGAAATAAGTGATAGGTCAAAGAAGACGATATCCTATGATGATCGTGTAATTTGCCGATCTATGTTTTTCAATCTATGAGTACGACAGAAGATGTTCGGGAGAATTTATTACATACTTGTATAAATCTTCACAGGAGCACGATTAGTTGTCTAAAAGCCATGGATTTGAAAGCCTTCAAGTCTGAAAAGAAGCCTTTCATAACTCGTGCGAGTGGGAAGAAGAGACTACGATTTGCGAAGACGTGCCGACACAAACTTCAGGAGATTGGAAGAAAGTGGTCTGGACTGATGAGTGCTGTATAGACCTGTTTAAACAATTCTCAATATATTCGCAGACCAACTGGTGAAAGGTACAACGAAAGCAACACACAATCAACAGTTAACTATGTAGACTCCTTGATAACATGGGATTACATTTGTGCCAATGGTCCGGGAGAAGCCAAGATTTTAGAGAAAAAAGCAAGTGTGGACTCCAAAGTGAGCATTGACATACTGGTTTGAGAGCTGGCAAAATCTTTGGAAAATCTGGACTGTAATTTTTTATGTAGGATTCATGCCATGCATTTGTTCAGACATAAGTAAGAATTGGCTAAGAAATAACATCATAAATTTGGAGTTGCCTGGAAATTCCCACACTCAAATTCCTTAAAAAATATACATATATGGAAGAAAATGAATGACACGAGATAATTCTTGGAAAAATCTCGTATCTGGTCAACATTTTTGAAACAACATCCGGTTAATTCATGTTGCATTGAGCGAAACAAATGAAAATCTGTAGGAGCAAGATCTGGAGAATAAGCCGCGTGAAGAAGAACTTCCCAGCTTAACTGTAACAGTATTTCCTGAGTATGTTTCGCTACATACGGTCTAGCAAAAATCGACGATACCAGTATTTAGATGTACTGCGGGAAACGGCATTATTACCAAAAACGCATTTTTGCCTTGATCAAATTCATATCTTATGCAACACCGAAAGTACAATTTTTCATCACTCATTTTGAAGACTGATATTTTAGTTTTTTTTTAAATAACTTAAGTATAAAATTAATATATTTATAAAATTTAATATATTGATTACGAATGTAAAATTTCGCGGCAGTTATTTGATAATATTTGGATTAGTAAAACAATGATGAAAAAATGGTTTAAAACTTATGCCTACGCCTAACATTTATAACATTGTCCATAATTTCTTCTAAATTAATTAAAAAATTTGTCGAGTACATGTTCTTCTTATATTCATGAATAATATGAGCAAGTTAGTGGAATCTAGTACATGATAAAATAAATCAAATCAAATATATTGTTTATCAAAATTAATCGCTTAAAAATCATTACACTTGTGAATGCGATCGAACCAATCTTCGAAATATTTTTTTCATTCTGAGGTTTATCATTTCAGATACCGATATCATAAATAGTTGCTTCAGGTGAAATAAAATATATAATCATGTAATTTCTATTTGGTTGTTTATAAAAAAGTGAAGTTAAAAGGTGATAACTCACATGAATACGGGCTATGTGCTATTAATGCTATATTTCTAGTTTATGCAAAATCAATATTTGACATATGAGAGCTGACTTGGTCATGATAAAATAAAACTAATTTGTTGTTTTCGATTGTTTTCTGTAACTTTTGAGAATATTTTTGGTAAACAAACTGTTGCATATCATTCGAAATTGAGAGTTCATTGATTTTCTGATGTCATTTTAAACTGAACAAACAGGGAATTATTTTCTTTGTAGTACTAAGCTTTAAAAAAGTTTTTTTTTAACTTACCTTTAAAAGATTAAACAGATTGTTGGTTATTTTAAAGGTTTTACGAATAAATATACATTTCATTAAGGCTCACGATATCTCATATTAAATTTGAAAGAATTCTTAAATTGCAGATATGAATAAACCAATAGCATGAAATAAACGACATTATGAAGAAAGCATGATAAGATAAATGAGCTGAAATGCTTATTCTCCATCATTATGCGAAACAACACAACTCATATATTGCCAATACCAACCACCATAAGCTCAATTGGAAGTTTCTACTATACACTCTGTATTTCTGAAACCTTACATCAAGGTCTATTTTTTTTTCCAATTGCTAAAACGAAATACATGATTTTGCGAAAGAGGAAAGTATTAAGAAGTATTTAACCAATTTTTTATGAGTAAATATACCGATTTCTGGTAAAAAAAAAAGTTTCGAAAAACTGGTGGAAAGATGAGAGAAGGTTCAAAATAATAACAGAAATTTTGTTATCGATTATATCTTCATTGTTTTTTGTAAATGAAATTTGCTTATTTGCTTATAAATATATATTATTTAAAATCAAGAAAAATTATGTTCCAATATTTAAAATCAATACTTCATAAGGAAACAAGATAATAATTTAATTTTAATTGTAATAAAACTTGTTTTCTCATTTAACGTGATTTTATTTTGACATAAATTTTTTATTTGGAGAAGTAATAATATTTGAAATATAAATTATTATTAAATTATGAAAGAAATAAAAAATTTTTATTTTATTAAAAATATATTACAATATTCAAAATCGCATTACATAAACATACAACATAATAAAACAACATAAAGTTAAATTTAAAAATAAATTTAATAAATTATAATAATGATAATATAATAATAATAATAATAATAATAATAATAATAATAATAATAATAATAATAATAATAATAATAA
>JBBMKC010230566.1:0-11547 GCA_037834085.1 Bipalium vagum | reverse complement strand
ATATAATAATATAATAATTATTATTAATCAGGGTCGGATATTTGGAAATATATATTTTCCCAATTTTTAATTATTTTAAATGTTTTATTAAAATTCTCAGAAACGAGGCTATTCTGCATTTCCGATCAATTTCCACACAAGATTCCTCTAATTACTCTTGCAAAGCCAGTAATTCGAACGGATTTATTAACAAATGGATACAAATCAAAGGTTAGATAAATTTTCTTCTTTATTTTAATAACAGCAGTTTATAAATAAATAAATAAATAAACTTTTTTCCGAAAATTAAAATACGTATATAAAGGGAGGAGAATGGACCCGAAAAAATTATGTTTTGCCATGCTCCAAATTTCTCACCTTTTAAAGGTCTGTATTTTCAGTGTTCAACAATGTCCGAAACGGTAACGTTGCCCAAGATTTAATGGGAAAATTAAATAATAGTAAGACGAGAAATTTGAAAGAAGTGTTACATTTGTTTCTAGACCCTTGCATGGGCCGCAACCATTGTCAGTTTCACGATTGCAAAATATTTGAAGATATGATATACTGTCAGTAAGTTCATTTTCTTGATTAACTTTATTCCTTTTTTGATTTCTTGGATGGTTTTCCAATAATTTTCTGTTTCTGCCGTACCACTGACTTTAGAGGGGGCAGGATCTCATGAAAAGAATTGTTTAAAGTATGTCGCTAACTTATGACGTACTTTTATTCTTTGAGTGGTTTATCGAAACGTTTACCATACTCAAAAACAGAAGTCCACATAATTTTTTTAATCGGTGAAGGACGTAGTTTTAAAAGAGCATTAACTTTCCTTGTTTTCAAAAAATATAAATAATAATTACATTAATTATTAAGATTTTGGTTTAGTATCTTTGTTCTGCTTTCTAATATTTTCATATTAACCATCTACTCTTAGCTGAATGACTCAATTTTAGTACGGTTAGGTAATACATTAATCAAACGAGTAGACCAAGATAACAAATAACAACTGTAAAATTTATTGAGTGTCAACAGAAAATCAAGAAAAATGTCAATATTAATCACACAGCACATCATAATCAGTAGTCAACATCTCTTTGAATCGAAATCACAGTAACACCAAGTTTCTACGCCGGAAATTCCAATCAAATTCCGGCAACATGCCACTAATAAAATGAAAACAATTAGAATCGAACACACAGACTATTACAATAAAGATGTCAACCAATTACAGTGAAAGACTAATGAAATCATATGATAAGTAATTCATAATATGATATGAGAACCCAAGATGATTTTTGTGTAACCCCATACATTCCTTTATCTTCTTTGACAATATAAAATATGTGGAGAGTATTTAAATATATTTTAGAATTTTTATGAAGTGCACTATCCGAGTGTTGCATTTTGCGAGGACTTACTGTAGTTCTTGATATAGCAAACATTTTTGATAATTCACTTGGACTAATATTCTGGTCCACAAATTCAAGGATTTTTTTTGTAATTTTAGTTTGGATCCTTTAAATTTCTCAGGCTTCATTTAAATTTGCGGTTAAAGATATACATACATGTAAATATTGAAAAAAAATTGAGAAAATATTGATTGATTTTAAAATCTTTATGATAAAGACGCATTATGTTAATTTATTGAATTTGTGAAATCTTTTTAAGTATTTTTTCAATTAATTAATAACAAAGTTCGTGCCAAGGTTTTTGTTTGTTCATCATTGTTCTCTTATTTATTTTTTCACTTTTTCTGTGCCAACGTAATAGATTTACTTACGTGAAATTCCAACCATATAAAATTCTGCCTTCCACTGACATTCATGATGTGAACAATGTACATGAAGTTATTTGTGCCTCACATAACCTTTCGTTTTGATGGTGCAGATCAATAATATTATATCAACCTATGGAACACAATGATTTTTAGTTGAAAATTAATCGGAGATACTGGAATTCGAACCCGGCTGACCGCTGAGCCGCTACATCCACGGAATAATTTTCAACTTATCTCACAGTGATAATAAAATTAAAAAATAACCTATTATTACGTAAAAAATTATTTCATAAAAATATTTTAGAATGCAGTGCGAAACATCATTTCTAATGACCCTTCAACGCTCCAAAAAGTCGTGCTCACCGATGGAAAATTCTTTAAGAAATTGTAATTCTTTTTAATAAATAAAAAGTTGAACTAATATTTCAGACTGTTTTCAAAAGTATATGATCATATTTGGCTTAGCAATGATCATACCGGTTGCAGCTCTGGGCCTGTACATCCTGTGGCACAGGTGAGAATTTCCGACTGTCAAAGCATCTAACATTTGCAATTTAATTAAGCGAACACTTATCGATTGGTGTTAGATCATCAGAAAATAATGTAAATTATTTATAAAATATAGGGAAAATACAAATTTTCAAGTTCATCTTCATCTTACTTATTGGATGGGTAATCTGAGAGAAGAGTCAATTTTGGCTATCGACTGTGATAGATTTTTCATTTAGGTTGTTCAAGAAAGAGGATGTGCACTCGGTGAACAAAATAATGGAAAAACTCAATGATAATATTAATATAATCATAATGATATTAGATTGTTCAAAAAATAATGTCGGTTTTCATGAAGCCATTTATTTAAGGTTAATTTAACAATTTTTTTGTTTTACTACTTAAATTATATATCATTTTAAAGCGCAGATTTCAATCTACATTCTGATAATATTAACTTTTTATATAAAGTTAAAATAATATATTTAATTAACATAGAACGTAAAATTGAAAAGCAACAATGACGACCAATTTTTATATGAATATAAACTGGGCCATAATGTAGCAGAAGCCAGTCATAATATTAACAATGCATTCGGCGTAGGAACAGCTAACTAGCGGATGCTTCAATGCTGGTTCTTGATGATGATGAGACGCTTGAAAGCTTGATAAATGGGTTCTATATGAATTCAATGAAAAACAGAAAAATCATCGATTTGAAGTGGCGTCTTCGCTCCTTTTGCGAAACAATATTGATCCCTTTCTCGACCGTATCGAGACATGCGACGAGAAGTGGATTATGTATAATAACCGGCGTCGTTCAGCTCAATGGTTAGATCATGATCAAGCTCCACAACACTTTCCTAAACTAAAATTTCAGAGAAGATTATGGTGACTGTTTGGTGGTCAGCAGCCGGTCTCATCCATCACAGTTTCTTAAACCCGGGTGAAACCATTATGACAGATAACTATTGTCAACAAATCGACGAGATGCACTTGAAACTCCAGAAAAACAACCTGTGTTAGTCAATAGAAAGGGAATGATTCTTTTGCACGACAACCCTCTACCGCATGTTACTCGTTCGTTCTTACAAAAATTAAACCAGTTGGGATACGAAACCCTGCCTCATCCAGCTTACTCACCAGACCTTTCGTTCACGGATTATCATTTTTTAAAACATCTGCAGAATTTTCTAAAGGATAAATGTTTCAGAAATCAAGACGATGCCAAACAAGCCTTCAATAATTTCATCGCTACCAGAGATACGGACTTTAATGCAAATTGCATAATAAACTTGTGACTTGTTGGCGAAAGTGTATTGATTCAAATGGATATTATTTTGATTAGCTATGTGTTTTTATTAAAATATATGCTTCCAAAGTTCAATATTAAAAAACGACATTTTTTGAACAACCTACTAATATTAATAAATAATTGGTTCAGAGTAAGAGCTCAAAAATGGAATAGCAGAATTCTGCTTAAAAACATGAATAACTTTTGACTCAACCTGATATAATGTTATATGCACCATAATTAGATAAAAATAAAATTGATTTTTATTTACCAATATCAATCAACATCTTGTACACGAATGCAGAAAATTAAAATTCATTAATATTACCATTAAGTGTTTTCATTATTCTGTCAAGAGGGTGTTTTTTTCAGGTTTCAATTCAAAAGCGTAAGTACGGTCCATTATGATAAAAACAAATTATATCAAGAAGTTTTTTCCGGGGATTCCCAGTACGAAAATTTTACTTTTCTGAACCATTCCGACCATAAATCTAAAGAAGGAAACAAGGGAACAATTAGAAACATAACAATCTCAACTAGAAACATTTAAGATGGGAACTAATTTCGTTTAACTTTTTTAAAGCTTAATAAATAATAAATGGGTCAAAATATTAGAAAATGGTAAAAAGATTTGAGGTCGTCATAAATTCCTTTATTTATACAAAGAAGTAAAAAAATTTTCTTGATCTCAAACCTGGCTATATGTCCAGTCTATGGTGAACCTCTGATGCCGACTTTTATATTCTTCAAATCCATATTTTAAACAATAAGATATTCTTTGTTTAAGTTTCTGACAATTTTGAGCTTTCCACTTCTTATTATATACAGCTCGCATTAAATCTAACAAAAATCTTTAGTAGAACATTTCAGTAGGAACATTTTATTCAATTTTTCAACAAAATACACATTTTCATTTCTATAGTACTTCTGGACCTATCTTGCGTTGTGAGATGAAGCTAGATCAGGCCAAAATACGCAATTATCGTGTTTCTTCATGGATAGCATTAACAGACGCTTAATGCATTTATTAAGGTACTCATATTGGTCAATTACCTGCTTTGACGGCACAAAATGGATTGGAAGTCATTTTAGCAATTTGCATAGTACATTTAAGTTATAAAAAGTCACATTTTTTATTTATAGGGTGTTAATTAAATGGGTTTTTTGTCTATATAATGTGTGAAATTGCTTTAGAGTGGTTATTTCATTTAGGAATAAGAGCTACTGGAAAATAGAGTCTTATAAAAATATTGAAAATATGGAGAAGGTAATTTATTTATTTTTAAAATGTTAAAATTGGGCTGTTCATTAAAACAAGTATTAAAATATAAAAATATTATTTTGAAACTTAAATAGTATAATAATAATAATATTTTATTATTATTATTATTATTATTATTATTATTATATTACCATAGTAACTAAACATTTATTGGTTTAAATGTTTAAGTTGTCTATTAATTTAAAAAATATTAATTAAATATTATTATTATTATTATTATTATATTAATTCAAATTATTTTTAATGCAATATATTTAAAAATTTGAGTGAACACAAATTTTTTAAGAAAATTTCAAAATCAATAAATTACAAAAATATAATATAAATATATATTATTATTATTATTATCTAATTATATATTATTAGTTAAAACGATAAATATTATTTTTCTCAGATTTCCTCGTTCCGGAGTAAAAACGAAATCATTAAACCAAAATATAATTTGGAAAAATTCAGTCACAACGAACAGCAGAAATTTAACGGAAGCAACGAAAAGTAAAAAATCATTGCGTAACGACCGACTTTGAGACCAATGCTTTTTTAACGTTTGTTGGACAGTATTAAACGATCCTAACATTTCATTGAGTTTACGGCGTTTTCATTGTTTTTATTATTGTGATCTTTCATGTTTATTATATGTATGATATAAATGGTGTCATAAAACGGGGGGAGGGTGATAATTAAGACATTTGAAAATAAAGATTTTTAAAGTATTTCTTAAAAGGGTGAATCAACCAAAATCGGGACACTAAAACTAGTTTATAAAAACAAAATGACAAAATTGATCACTAAGAAAAACAATGTTTTAACACTTGTTTAATGCAACTTGGCAAACCTTCCTTCAAATACGTCCCATCAAGTTTTGCTCAACTTATTGATCGACATTCTCAGAGGCTTTTAACCATTCTTTCCGAAATTGCTGAACTGTTTTGACAGTTTTATTAGTGGTCTTTAAATAACTTTTCACAATTGATTAATATTCTTCAAAAGCGCTATATTCTCCATTTGATTATTTACGTAATGAAATGGAACATAATTTTTTTAATCTTATTTATTAGTGATAAACATTGGAAAATTTTTGGTAAATTTGGTTAATGATTTAAATATTTTGACAAGAGGCCTTTCCGTAAGTAAGCAATGCAGTTTTTCAAAATCTCGCAAGACTACTACTAAAAGGAATGCAAGGAATATATTAATATTTAACATTCAATACGATGTAAGACTTAAATCCCAAAGGACGAATATAATAAATATGAGAACTTATCACAACAAAAACATATGTCAAGTACAAGGAAAATCAACTACTATTGTAAGTTAATCCCAAAGCTGGATCAAAAAAGTTCGATCAAGGAACTACAACCTCCAAGATGCGAATCGTTTTGGAGGTCTAATGGAATTCGAAGAAGACCGTTGAGAAGAATTCAGTTTTAATCGTTGGAAAACTGCTCGATATTCTCGATTCAACGAAATCAATCATTCATCGGCATCTGAAGAGTATTGGTAAGATTTCTAGGCTTATACAATTGGTACCACATGATTTATCAGAAAATGGTCTAATGTAACAAATGTCTGCATCACTCTCCTTTCTCGGTTGACATAAAAGTCGTTCTTGAGTCAAATTGTTATCGATAATGAACATAGCTTTTTGGATGATTATCCAGATCTTCCTATTAGTTATTATCCAATCTTAGGGGCAACTTTTCTTGAAAGTCATTTTTCCTAACGATTTAAATGAAAGAATTCAGTTTTTAACGGTTAACTCTGACTCAGATTTTTCATAAATTCAGCATGAATAATTATAATGTTTTTACTTGAATATCAAGAATAAATACTTAAAGGTAGTATAACTATATTATTAAAATCTTGAAAAATCGTCTTTATCTTTATTAAAGAGGGAAACATCATTTCAGGTTTAAGAAAAAATACATATTTTAGTGATTCCCGTGTTATTATCAATAATATAATAGTTATTTATATTTTACGAATGCTTTCCTGGTATAAAAATTTTTATCCAAATGATTTAGTAATAATATACTATAATATGCAAATTAAGTACATTTAGCCTCCCCCCCACTACCTCCCCAAATGTTTTCCTGAATTTTACTATTAAAAGGTAAAAGTTAATTTATTAGAAGTTGCTTTATACATAATATAAAAGTATTTGCTTATCAGTATTAAATGAATTACAATGATATAATTGTAACGGTATAGGTCACAAGCTAAACAAGGGGCTTATATCTAGGCTCACCAACTCCCTTGAAGGAAGTGTAAATAATAGAAATTTGATGAATAAACAAAGCGATTGACAAAATAAAATATATTTGTTATCACAAATCCAAGGTTAGAAATCTAATTCACAATCAATAAATATTCAAAAATACAAACAATTATTTAATTAATAAAATACGTTCTTGACTTTCTGATAGTCAAAAAAGTCCTGTTACCAAAATGCATATTCTGTCGCCTAAAGTGAATTAAATCAAATTAGCCAGAAAACAATAAAAAAGAATAAAGAGAATATTAAAAAGTTAGTGCTGAGAAGAATTACCTTCTATCACTAAATAAACGTTAATTAATTAATTATTTATTTAAGTTAAGGGCATTTTGAATGTCAAAAACAAGAAAGTATATATTCTTGTTTTCCACATTCTAGAACTTCTCATTGGCTCTATTTTAACTTACTTAATATAAATTCATGTGTAAGCTGTTTCCATTTTAAGTAAGTTTTACTTCCTAATAATAAAATTTTGCATAAGTGGTAACTATTTAAAGTAATTTCTTATATAATAAAACTTTTATATTTAATGACTTCACTTCCACATCCGTTATTTATAGAAAATAGCATTGTTTCATAAATTTTTATAATAATAATTAATCATGTGGGTTATATTTCTAATTCATCTTTGAACTCCACATTTTAGATATTTTTTTTTACTTTTTTATATTTTAAAATGATTATTATTTATTAATAAGAACTTAATTAAGTATTTAAATAATATTTTTACAGATAAACTATAAATTCACATTCATTTTTTGAGAATAATTAAAGTAAAGACAATAGGCTTTACAAAGCTTTTACATGCACATTAAATATAAAATAAAATACCAAATGTAAAATGTTTCAAATATTTCCATATCGATTATTAATTTCGGAGAGCTATCGTCACTCTCCATCGCCTCCCGTTGTTCCTTGATATCGTCAGCGGTTTCTGTAGTCGTTTTCTTTGAGGTTTGTGTTGGCTCAATCTGGTTTTTTACAATTTTTACTGTAGATGGTTTGAAAAACTATGGTACCGCCAAGAAAAGTCTTAATCAAAAAGCAAAGTTTAGTGAAGCTTTCTTGTACAATAGATAACAATAGATTAGAACGTAGCTAAATGGGAAAATCAGTTGTAGCTATGAAAGCATCTTTCAAAATTTTACAATCAGGAAAGATTATCGTACGAAAGAAATAGGTATTCTGTCGCCTAGAGAGAAGCAGAATCGATTTATCAAGAAAACAATAAAAAAGAATAAAAGAAAATATTAAAATTTAGTGATGAGAAGAATTCACTTCTATCACTAATTAACTTTAACTGATTAATTTAACTCGATTTAAAAGCAAATCGGTTCAATACTGGAATTAATACAGTTCCTTACCTTTTTACTTTTACTGGATTTTTTTTATAATTCTTTTAGTTGAATAGCAAAAGCGTACTCTAAGATTTTTTAAAGGCGATCTGAATGTGAAAATCAAAAGTTTATATACTCATGTTTTTCACATTCCTGATCATCTCATTGGATGTATTTTAAATATTCTAATTGTTATTTGAAAGTTAATCGGAGATATCTGGATTTGATCGAACAAAATTGTATTTTTATAACAAATTTATACATACATGAATATAAATCATCAGCACATTGCTGTGAACCCAGTATGGCAATAAAATAAAACTTACACACAAAAAATATACAATTAATTATTAAAATTTTTAAAAATGTTTTTATATAAGTTCATTACATTTATCAAGATCATTTTCTTCGTCAAGGTTGTTGGATATTGGGTAGCCAGGATTAGATTCATCAGTATAGTCTTTCATTTCAGAGAAATTCATCAATGTCTTCTTTTTCCGCTTTTGGAATTGAATGCTTTTGAGTATTCTTTCGTTGCGCTTCATCCATGATCAAGACATCCAACCGCGAAAGTGTCCAAATTAATGGTCCATTCAGACAGATGTTTCTTCGTTTGATCCAAAAGTTCTTCGTAATGCCTCAGAATTTTCTCATGATTCCAAAAAATATTATTATTTTCTGTATCATAAGGACATTTGACGTCGATGAGGAATAAAACTTTTTACTCCGTAAATTCGATTTGAAGATCTATACGTTTGATGGAATTAACGTACTGCCTTTCGGCATTGACAAAGACTTTTGCCTTTGTGTTCTGAATAATTTGCTATATCTAGTGATCTTGAATTGATTTGGACGATAATTTGCAAATATTTTAGAAGGAATACAGTTAACGAGAACAAGAGACGGCGTCTCCTTCGGTTTCTTGCATCTTCTGCATCTCCTGCATACTAAACCGTTACGAGCATTAACATGAATAGAATAAGATCGTGCATGGTGAATGAAATACCAAGCGGCAATTGCTATTTCACCGTTGAAAATTGGCGTTGTTGAAAGCGTCGACTGACCTATTGAGAATTCCAGCTGTCGTTCCATGCGTGTTTCACGAGATTATGGTGAACTTTAGATATTACCCTTGAGTCTTTTGGTTAACAAATGGTAATGATCCCTTCGTTCTGATAGCTTGAGTTAAGATGTTGGAAGCACTTCAAGAAAATTTCTTTTTCATTCTTTTCGAATTTAATTGATATTTTATGGCGTGATTTCAATTGATAAATGGTCGAACGTGTCTTTTTCCACCAGTAATTTTGAAGACATTACACATCTCCTTGATTCAACCATTCAAAAGCCCGCTTTATTGAGACTTCTAGTCACAAAACTGGATTTGAAGCAGCAGAAATTAGCGAAGAAATTGAGATTCGTCTGATGATTTCGTTCGAAGAGTTTAAAAGTTGGTACACATCTGCGATGGACTGCACTAAGTATTCATCAACAATAGAATTAATATCTGTTCCATCATAAGATTTCATTGTGAACATATTTTATGTAAGACCAAATATCAAGACCAAGGATTCTTTTCAACAGACACCGAATATTCGGCTCTATTACATTTTTCACTTGTTAAAAATGATGTAATTGTTCCGGAAAGCAAAGATCATTTTAGAGTGAATAAAGACATGATAAGTATTCAATTTCTGCCAAGAATAGAGAATGCTATCAGAGATCGTTTTCAGATCATGAATGATTTCTGCAAACAAAGATCTCGATGGAGAATGGAAATTTTGACAAAAATCATCAACCAAATATCGATAAGTTTCATCAACTCTCATAGAAGTAATAGGAGATTCACCAATTTTGAAAGGAAATACATTTTGAACCTGAGGGACACGAACAAAAGGAAACTTTCAGGGCCGGATTTCAAGTGGTGCCATGATGATACCTGAACTCCGCGATCCAGGAGTTCTTGCATATGTTGACGACTGGTAGCTAAAAGTACGACATCGTCTGCATGTGCAAGCGCGCTCAACCGATATTCACGAATCAGTACACCGCCGCTCAACAGCTAATCAAAACTATTTACTATTGGATTCATTCCAACATTAAATAACAACACCGATAAAAGACACACTTGTCGAACACCAACGTTGATAGGAAAAAGGCTCAGTGGTCAAATGATAATGAAATAAAATATGAAATGAAATGAAATATGATTAGCACTTTCTATATAGAGCCTAAATCAATTGGCATGATCGAGAGCGAACATCCATTCACTGAAGACAACCAGTAATGAAGAAAATATCAATACTGCCGAAAGCATTAGCCACATCGAGAAAATCAATATGCAGAAGCATATTGAGTTCTCTCCGATGTCGAAAAATCTAGTCTCGAGGAAGAAAATTGAGTTCAGAACCCCCATTGAACAGACCAAGTCTCTTATATGATCATTAAAGTGAAGTAATTGGTCACCATGAAAAAATATCATAGTAATCTCCTTTTTCGGAAAAAACAAGGTGGAGAAAGACTTCAAACGAGAAGGAGAAGGAGAAGATAGATTTTCAATTATTGTGTTGAATAAAGTGCATTACATTTTTAGCAATGGATCACGCTATCAAGACACCAATCAGCGGAAGAGATCTCGTAAGTGAAAAGTAAAAGAAAGGAAATGACAGTGAAAGATTCAGGATGGTTTAAGAGTCTGAATGTCAGTTTTAAAGGAGGGAGATATGAGATAAATTGAAAATTGAAGGTCAATTGCAAGAACCTTTCACATGCTCATGGGCTGCTCCTACCGCTGAGTTACATACCCCGACTAATTTTCAATTTATCTCAGACTAATAATAGAGTCATTTGTGGGGGTTTGCTATTTTAGGCAAGTGCTTATATTATAGAAATTTCTATATATAGAAATTCACCCACAACTTTCTTTTCACATTATCTATTTATAGAAAGTTGTTCAATATATTACAATTAATCGTGTTAGTTGCGTTTTTTTAATTAATCGTTGATTATTAATGATTATTATTATTGATTATTATTATTTTATTATGTTTATTATTATTATTATTATTATTATTATTATTATTATTATTATTATTATTATTATTATTATTGTTG
>JBBMKC010230555.1:0-11547 GCA_037834085.1 Bipalium vagum | reverse complement strand
ATGCTCGGATGATTGTATTTGTGATTTTTTAATTAAATTTTTAAATATTAAAGAATGTTTTTTTGTATTGGGGTCGCATTCAATTAGTCCCTTCAAAATGGGGTCGCGATTCAAAAAAGTTTGAGAACCACTGCACTAGACATTTATATTTTCAAAAATAGATGTTATGAATATTTAAGTATTATGTAAGTCTACGTGATTCATTTTTTCCTTTAACTTGAATAAAAAATTTTTGATTATTTTTATTAAAATTATTAAAACAATATTTCACGAGTTATAAAAATAATTTTAAATATAATATACTCCATAATATTATTGGTGTATTTAATAAATAGGTAAAGGATATACAATATTTATGTTCTCATTAATTTTAATAAATCTTGCATCAATTCCTTGTCATTTCACAAGGGAAAATATTGTATACTTTTCTACTGAAGAAATATTAAATATTTCAAGTATTACAATATCACCAGGTTTCATTAAATAATAATAATAATATTTCGAGGTTTTAATTTCTGAATAAAATACATTGGAAATGGTATACGTATAAAGAATAAATATATGGCCGAAATGAACTTTGTTCATTATTGATATCACAAATTGTTGAGGATATTTTTGTCATTAAGAAAAGTAGCACTACAATATAAATAATAATACATTAGTTGACAAAATAAATTTTAATTCATTAAGGTTTTTTAAAAATATTATATAAATAAAAATAATGAAATTCAAAAATATCTTTAAAAATTTTCAATTTTTAGAACAAAATAAATTAAAATTTCTTTAAAAATTAGATGGATATGTCAAAAACATAGCTTACACCTAAAACTAAAATCTAAAACATGTGTAAATGCAATTTTTAACAAAATTTTTATCCATTTCTACAAAAAAAATTTAGAAAGTTCACTGGTGAAAGACTTTGACATAACCATCTTCAAAATGTGCTTGAATGAGAATGTTTACCAATAATGAGATTTTCTTAACAAAATGAAAAAGATTCTGCTTCGATTTCAATATGTTACTCAATGTAAATCAATGCTCGTTTTCTCTGAGCATTTTCACTTAGTTATTTCCGCGTCCGTGAACAAAAATAACCGTAACACACTTTGCAGACATTTTCTTCCTAAACAGTAGACAATTAATGCTCGAATTCCTCAAGAATTAAATACGATATGCTTTTCTGCCATTCTGGATGGTAATAATTATTAATGGTAAGTAGACTATAATACTTATACATTTAAAATTACTTTTTTATTTGATGCCTGATTTGATTTGATTAAACAAGTAGTAATATAAGCAAACATGAATCCTGGATGCGGAAACACTAAAGACTTTTCAATTATAATAATAATACAATTTTATATAAATACACATGTTCAAAACCACCTAATATAGGAATATATCCTTGAGTATATATTAAGGATATAATTATTTTGGCAAAACTTTTGAAATTTATTTACTAAACATTTTAAGTTTACAGAATAAAGCGATTTTATAATAATCTTAACATCAAATTGTAAAAGTTGGTTTAGTATTATTTGGTGCTGTGTTATTTTATGATAAAAATTTTAAAATGTTTTTCTAAAAAATAATCAATTGAAAATTTCCACTTTCATTTATTAAAACATAAAGTATAAAATTCATTTAAAATTTTAAAAATGTCATCAAAGAATAATCTTATTTCTTTAGAGTGAATTTAAGACAAAGAAAAAAGATGAAAAAAATAAAAATGTAAAACAGAATGAATATTTTGAAGACAAATCAGAACACAAAATCTGGGAATTATAATATTATGGAAACTCCTTGAATCAAAAACACTTAATGGCTCATAACAATTTGTAATCCCTGAATGCATGTGAAAGATTAATTTTATTTGTTAAGGAAAATACAGGAAAAATTTTGAAAAATAATCATCACAATAAATATATTTGCTTTCTTAATAGATTATTTATATAGTATAAAATTATATATTATAATTTATACATATATTTGTATAACATGAACATAATAAAAAAATATAACATTTTATAAGTTTAATAATAAAATAAATTATAATTATGTTAATAATAAAATAGCTATGACTACATGTAAAAAAATTAAAATAAATTCGTAACATAAAGTTACTAATTATATGGCAAATATACAATCTGTTACACTGAATTGTCCAGTAAAATTATTCAATATTTAAAATAACTTTAGAGATATAATTTCAGATATATTCATATATACAAAGAACATGAAATACAGAAAAACAAAATATGGTTTATATTTGATATATCTTCAATTATCGCGGAAACCCTTCGCTCCATAGAATCCATGAGTCTGCAGCGACAATTCTGTTCTCCCATGATAGTGCTCCACAGCTCCTGAAAGTTGCTAAACATCATGTCACAAGTGGTAGACTTTATTTCTGCACATTCGAAGATTTGATTTCATATTTCGAAACCATTCTTCACATTCGTCCCTAGTAATTGTATCTAATATTCTTTATGGCATTTAATAACTCATCTTCTGAAGTACAATTGTTTCCTTTTACCAAACTCTTCCATTTCAAAAACATATTATCGATTGGGGTCAGCATTGGACAGTAGGATGGAATGCATGGTATAACGTGCCTCTTTCCTTGAAAAATCTCTTTGACACTGTTACACTTGTGAAAAGGAATGTTGTCCATTATAATCACACATTTATTGACTACTTCGCTTTCAATATATTTAAAAAAATTAGTTATGTATCCCAGAAATTAGCTATTATTGTATGGCTTGTAATTAATTTAATGAAAGAAAATTTCAGTTATTGATATGGCATAGCAAACACTTACATTTTCTATTTAATATTTTTAACTGTTGCTACTGATTTTGACCTAATCTTTGCTCTACTTTTACTAACTCTCATGAACAATTTGAACACAACTTCATCTACAAAAAAATATTAGAGTCGGAAAATTCACCATCTAACGAATCAAACAGTAATGCATATTGTTTTTGAAGTTCAATTGTTTTGGAATCATTTCTTTTCTCTGGGATCAGCTTCAGCATTTTCAAGTTGCAATGTAGGCTTCTAAAATTATTATACACTAGACATGTTTTTACCCGAAACTTTTCAAAATTACCTTTGAATATTCGGAAATTTTTCTGTGTAATCATTATCTACAATCTCCTGAATACAAAATCTTTTCATCATTTACCTTCTGATATGTTTTCCCATCTTGCTTTTTTTTTAATTCACCTGATGCTTTGAGAGCAGTCAATAATGCTTGAATGAAAGATGCCAGATCTGTGGAGAGAATATTCAACAAAATTAATCCCAAACTCAAACAAAGACCTCTACTCAAGATTCAATGCAAGCTACAAGCTCTAAACATTAATTCTTTGCAAACAGTTAGAGGACTGGGTTTGGGAAGAGAAGCTGATGCAGAAAAATCAAAAATTATCAGGACAATTTGAAGGCTGTTCCGAACACAACTTCACGCTGACTCTGAAAATCGAGGAAGCTAAATTAAAGAAGGAAGATCTTTTAATTTGTTTCATTGATATTGCAGATGCATTCGGAAGTGCGCCGATCAGAGTTATATTAGACATATTAGAAAAACAGAGTAAGTGAGAATGCACGATATATAATCAAGGACGTATCAAAATTGACAAACCAAAGTTTTCTGCGAGATCATTTCTACAGACCCTATAGAAGTTAAGAGGGGAGTAAGGCAGAGGTTTCCACTATCTATCTTATTGTTTAATAAAACGATAAATACGGTTTTGACAAAAAACTAAGGAAAACTCCCTCAGTTTCATAGTCAGGACAGAGACAAGAATTTTTAAAAAGCATTTCCGTGTCAATGACAACCATATGATTGATTTCAAATAAATCACTGTTTTTGTTTTTTTGTAATTTGACGACTTACTGTACTTTTAGGTAGAACCTTGACTCATACCATCCTGATAATTTGAGACAATTCTGTGTCTTTGGTCATTATTAATAATTTTATATTGTTTATTCTTTACATTTTCTTAACCTCTTCGTCGTAATCTAAAAATGAAGAATTGGATAAAATACAATAAATTTCATAGCCAATTACCAATAATAGAGAATAATGGATAAAATACGAATTTGAATTAAAATTGTTCTAACACGAATAAAAAAGCCTTGAATTTTTTTACTGGACAATTCAGGATAACAGATTGTATATTGTTTCGATTTATTATGGTTCAATTGTTAGTTCAATTTATTATTATATTTTATTGTTTTATATCGATTCAGTATTTAACTTTTTATCAATTTATAATTTAATATAAATCTAAATTGACTAAATATTGATTTTAACATTAAAAATTTCAAAGTCATGCAACGTTACACCCATTAAATCCGTCTAATAATAATTTCCTTTTCTGTGTTGTTTTCTTCTGGACTCAAATCTTAAACACCTAAAATTAAGTAACCACAAAAAATCATTTTATAAACTCAAAATAAAATTAAATGTGAATATATTAGATTAGATAAGAGATTAATAAAAAAGTAATTTTGACATAAGGACGTTATTATTGTTATGAATGAATTAATAATATAAATTAAATAAATAAATCAAAAATAATAATTCTTCTAAATAATTTTATAAAAGCACTAAATTCGTACAGATTAAGAGAACTAAAAATTAAAAATGTTTTCATTTAATAAAATATTAAATAAAAAATGGATTAATTTTAAAAAAAAAGCGTATTTAATAAAAATTTAATTACATAATTATAAAATATTTTATTAAACTTTACACATGAGTAAACTAAAATTATTAAAATAAAATTAACCAAAATATTTTTACTATGAATTGTTGCCAAATTATAAAATACAACATAGATGATATTCCTCTGAAATCTTAACCGTCTGGAGAGGGAAAGTTTTTGAATTTTTTTAGATTTTATATTGCAATAAATTAAATATATCATTAAAATACTATTAGTTAAATAATGAAATTAATTTTGTCTATTAATATATTTCATAATTTAACTTATAATTTATATGAAAATGAAGGGTCCTTTATATAAGTCATCATATTATACTTAAGTAATAATTATGAGCACTTAAATAAAAGAACAAATTTTACTTTTGTTAAAGAAATATTTAATAATATATAAATAATTATATTTTACAAATATGACCACAAAATTAAATTTTAAAATAATTTCAATTTCCGAAAAATTTAATAATTTAAATAATTGAAAAACATTTATTGATTTCTTTAGGAAATTATTTTTAAACTTCAAAAGAAGCAAAAATTTAATAGAAAAAATAATGATAATAATAATAATAATAATAATAATATTTTTTTTTATTAATTAAAATAAAAAGTAAATGTGTTTTCGGAGAAATCTCAAAATCACCTAAATTTTGTTAATTGTGATATTAATTATTTTTAGTTTATTCCTACATTTGGTTTGAGCTAAATAACATACATGTTAAATCAAGTAAAATAATTTAGTTGATGAAGTATATCCAGAAACCATCACTCAAAAACAGAAAGGAAATTGATTTTCTGGAAATTATATTGTTCAAAGGTGATTATAAAGGAAAGAGATCTTTAATATTTAAACTCGAGAATGATAAAGAAATCACAATTGAAGTGTGGCTAAGATGGCTTCTAGCATCGTTGATAAATGATATGAAAGCTCCATTAAGTTGCCATTGACTTACTCTTGAATAAGCTCAAATGCATCTTTACTTTCATTAATGAATTTTCCGATGATTGAATGTCATTTTTTCAATTTCTATTTAATAACATTAAGATGGTGAAGTAGGTTTGGTAATCATGTTTCTTAATGAATAATTTGACGAAAATGTGTTTGGATGAAGAAATTGAATTTTCAGTTTATTTAGGAATTATATTTTTATTTCACGCTCCACTGACATCAGAAGCTGAAAAAATTTTCAATTATGTCAATGTTTATATAATATGTGGAAATTTCCTTTTGTCACTGGTAAGTATCCCATCGCAGTTTTGTTGTTGTTATCCATCATTGTTTTTTTTCTGGTGACTTTAATTCCAGAATGAACTTCAATTGATTGGTGATAATTAAAATTGTTAATTATAAAGTAATATTTTGTAGAATTAAATTTTATTCATTAGAAATGAGAATTTATTTACATAAATAAATATAAATAATAATGGGAAAATATATTTTATATTTTACTTTCAATTTTTTATAATTTTTATATTGGTAATTTCAATTTTTAATATTTTTATTTATTTATTATTATTGATATTTAATAATATTAAATGGTTTAAATTTGGAAATGAATATGTAAAAAAATAATAAAAAAAATTATTACAATATATAAATTTAAAAAAATATAATTTTATTAATGTTGGAAAAGTTATTAAATAAATAATTTGAAAAAAGAATTATTTGCATTTGGCGAAAAATATTGTTTTTCAATTTAAATGAACATTTGTGAAATCTATGAGTTCATAAATATATTTTTGATGTGTTAAAATATTTTATTTATATTTCTTATATATTATTTTTAGTGAAACTGTTTAACAGATAAATGATTTTTATGTTATTTCCATTCTTCTATATTTTCTACTCTATCTAATCTTTACAATTTTAAACCGCACCAAGTATCAAGTTATCAATGAACAACCTCGTGTTGTCGAAATCGTGTTTCTTTGTTGAATTTTATATATAGGGTCATTAAATAAAGATTAAACTTCTTAATTAAAACAAAGTAAAACAATATATGAATATTATTTTTTTATATTACACATATGCTCTGGACATTTTCATGTAAAATAATTTTTGGATTTTTTTAAAAATCGATTCTGGAACGCCATTTTTTATAAATCAACAGTAATTTCACTAATGAACCGAAAAAATTGTCTTTAATAGTTTTGTGGTTTTTTGGATCATTAATATGTATCAGTTGCTTAACATAATCCTTAAGAAAAAAATTTCAATGGAATTGATCTTGGTGGCCGGTTGACATCAGAATTCTTGGAGATTGCATAATCACTAAACTTTTCTCTCATTAAATTAAAATGTTGCGACATGTTTGACACGTTGAACTATCTTTACTAAAGCTCATGTTGACAGGATCGAAATCAAAAATTTCGTCATAGAAAAATTCAGTAAGTATGTTCTGGTAACGTTCTCTATTCATTTTTAATTTTCAATAAGAATACGGGCCAAGTACATCCCAGACCAAATGTATACTATACAAAACTGTTAATTTTGATGAACATTTACGTTATTGGAAGACCAAATTCGCAATTTCACTAAGTTACGAAGCCAATTAAGCTGGAATGGACTTCATCGCTGAAGATGATTTATTCATGAAATAATGGATCGTTTTTCATTTGCTTTAATCTAAAAAATTTCTACTCGACAAATGATCTTGTGATTTCAGATCTTGGATCAAGTAATTTTATATGCTTTGCAATGTAAATCTTTATGAATAATATCCCATATGATAGAGTAGTATAGGCCAAGTTCTTGAGAACGACGATTCTTTTAGATTTGACATCATACTTTGGATCACAACATAATTTTTTTGCACTAATACGTGTTAAGTTCCTAAAAAGTGGCTGATTTTAAAAGAAGATCGAACTTGGACTTTTAGGTCAAGTACTTAATATCAACAGGGTTTACGGATGAACGTTCAAGCACAAATATAAAAATTACTGTCACAATGTAAAATAAATCAAAAGAAATGAATGATTGTTTAACAAAATATTTATTGATCAAAATCTTTTGAAATATTTTTAAACACAATTTTATTTCGAGATTTTAACTGATCGATCAGAAATCTTTAGACACAGACTTAGATTAGTGTGTTAAAGCCCTCAGAAGTTTGCAGCTAGAGACTGTGCAAACTTTAAACAAAAAAGAGAAGAAAAAGGAAAACAATAGAACTTTATTTGATCTGCGGTGAAGCACCGAGTATTTATTTTTAAGAATTTTGATTTTAAGCTTTAAGTCAATCGATTAAGATTGCTTAAAGATTATAATTATTTAATTTAAAAGTTATAGTATACTGCTGTGCTGATCAAATCAAACAGAGTATATGCACTTAAAGTATTAAGAATAAGAATAATAATAATAATAATAATATCAACCACAAGATTTACCTAATAACGTTATTGATGATTTACAGACTTCTCGAGCTATAATTCTTTCGCTAATTGTTGACGAACTGGCTCCTATTTATATAACCCTCTGCTCTGTGGAATTTCTTTTGTTTATGAAGATCGTCGATGTCTCGACCAACATTGCAATATTTATCGCTATTTGGATTGAATATCTGTCGCGGTTCTGATCAAATGTCTGTCGCTGTTTAAATCAGTGGAATTTAGATTGTTTTATAATGCGAACTCGTGAGTTGGACCTTAACTTTCTTATTGTTATATCGTCTTTGCCGTTATTACTATTGTCCTTTTCCTTACTTCAGGTAATCATTTTATATAATATCTTTTCTAATTTATTTATTTTTAGTAAGTACGAAAATACTTATAATATAAATTATTGTATTTTATTTTCTTATTATAAAACTTATTATTACTACTTTTTATCTTTTTCTATAATTAGTAACCCAAGGTTGCTAATTTTAATTTTACTAATATATATATTTATTTTTTACAATTTCTCATTATAATAATAATAATTATTATTATTAATATTATTTGAAAAGAAATTTATGATCGATAGTTAAAAATCTTTCACATTAAAAATAAAAATTACAATATTAAATGTTTATTGATTACTAAAATCAAAGTTTTTATCAATAAAATGTTTTCACTAAAATAAAAGTTTTCAACAGTAAAATGTTTATTGTGGAATGCTCCACATACGCTTACTTTTTGGATGGCTACGATTCGTGGTACCACTAACATCGGCACTTGCCTTGAATTTGTGTATAAGATTACGTCCGGTTATATATCTGTTTGTCGATTCTGCTTACCAACAAGTTTCTCTAATACTCGAAATGTCTATCGAATGATTTCCGTTTATTTTGAAATTATGTAATTATTCATTATAATTTACCTGATTTTAAAGATTTTGAATTCAAAATTTTCCGAGAATTGATAAACAAACACAACAGATATGAAATGGACGATTAATTAACAATTTGGCAATTGATTTTATTATAAAAAGTATTTGTAAGTTATCATAAATTTCTTCATTTGTTTTTGTTTAATAATAGTTTGAATTCTTAACATTTTAATCCTTAAATAATTCAGTATATAATATGTTCAGACCTATCAGTTTTAATTTCTTTTAATTGAATATTAATAAATCGATACAAATATAAAGTATTGAGAGAATGACCTATCAAAACACAACAAAATGATTTCCAGAATTCAGATGAAAATATTTCGATATAACTTCTATCATATAAGTGTGTCTTTCGTCCTGTCCCACGATTGAGACTGATTCAAGTGATCTCGAAACTATCATCAAGTAGACTTCATCCCACACAACTAACTGAGATTGCAACAATAATAAATATATCTTATACAATAGTATAACATTAATTGACCAAAGCAGTATTTGTTACTAGTGCTATCAGTGCTTGTGTACCGCATAAGTATAGAGACCAATTTATTGACATATTTTATTATATAATTCTTCACTGAAACGAAAATAAAGCAAATCATCTTGAAATACTTGGTTTAGAGTGTTGAAAAAAAGTCATCTACAACAAAGTTTTTATAAAGGTCCTGGTTTTCATCCATCAAACTTATGATTAAAAGCAAGATTATAATCCAAGAAACTCATGTTTTCAGCTTTTGAGATCTGAAAAGAATCATTTATTATGATCTGTTGCCATCTAACCAAACAGATAATTTGAATTTGTATTATTTGCAATTAATTAAATTGAATAATAGGAATAAAGGAAATGCATCCAAATTGCAAGGGAATTTTCTAACAGAACGATAAAGCCTGGTGTCATTATCAGTGGTTAATCAGAAAAATTATTGGCTTGGGGATGTGGCTCAAATACGATCTACTTTGGTCGTTATATAAATCTTTGGATGAAAAAGCATATATTGACCAGGAATTGCTTAGAAAACAGTTTGACTAATTTCTATCAATAAACTTTAAATTTTTCGACACAGTACAAGGATAAGGTTAGTTGAAAAATAATTAGAGTTCATTCATATAATGATTAATATATAATTCTTAATAAGGAAGTCCTTGGAATTTTATAAATAGAATGCTTATTATTGATTCTGTTTGAAATAATAACCGTTTAATGACATTGTTTACAGATCTTTCTTAAAAGTGTATAAACAAGCTGAATTTCGCAGGGTTATTCATTTTTTGTTTCTGAGGAGGAAATGAAAATGAGAGCATATTGAAATGAGAGTCCAAGAAAAAATACTATTTTTAATTGGATCAGGGAATTTTTCATGGCAGGAACAATGTGTTTGATGAATAAAGAAGTACAAGACCATACAAAATTAGAGAACAGAAATTCAAAAAAATAAAAGGTATTGTGAAAAAATTGAGACTGAATATCTAGGGAGGGTAGTTTGTTAGACGTAATTTTTGCAAAACTATATCGAACATGCTGGAAGGCATTGAAATGAGAACAATATGTAATCGATTCGTTCAAATTCTATTAAAACCAGATATACGAGAAAGCGAATGCAAGCTTGCTAAATAAATTTGGTCATATTCCATAAACTTCAACAGAATAAGAATATTTTATTGGAAGATGAGATGCCAACTAATCTTTATGTTCCATACAATGGTAATGCTTCCATAATGCAATGCCACCATAAATGCTTCATTCAAAGACATCTCATCAAAAATCTCTCATACGTAACTGTTTTTGGATGAGGAAATCGTATGGAAACTTTACTTCGGAAATCATCAACTTGAACTAGTACTGTGTACCTGTTAGTGCTAAGTTACGGCAGAATCCAAAGAATCAAGAGCTTTATCTTCTATTGAACAGCGTTTAGTTCACACAGTTTACCTAACTATCGATGCAATTGCTGAGAAAACTTAATGCTGGTTTCACGTCCACCATATACCCTTGATTTGGGTCCTAGTGATTTCTTCTTAAATCATATGAAAAAATATTCACCAGTACAGAAAATATGATTCAAAGAGATTCTCGCAAGACTATTGCATGAAATTTTTTCTATAAAGATTTAATCTCTCTTTGAAAATGGTTTCTTTTTGATAGAGAATCAGTGAGTGAGTATCTTTAAGAGTGGTTATATAGAAAACTAATATATAAAAAATATATTATTGGCCAAACCCCACGGAATCTTTTCAGAGATGAGATATATAAATATTTTTAATTTTTAGAACCATATTATTGAAAAACGAAGGTTGTTATACAATCCAATGTTGGAGTTCATAAATAATTTTTTGAGTTGTCCGGAAAGTTCGTGCGTTTTTTACATGAATCGTTTGGCCTTAATTTTGAGGCACTTAAACAAATCAGAAATATATCGTTATATATAACGTTATATATCGTTCGAAAGCTGAAACATTGTACATCTCAGAATTATGCTTTGTTTTAATGGATTAAAAAATATTGATA
>JBBMKC010230544.1:0-11550 GCA_037834085.1 Bipalium vagum | reverse complement strand
TATATAATACTATTATAAGAACGATAAACAAGGTTGGCAATATAAAAGAGAAGACAAAATCACAATAAGTTGACAAAATATAATAGTAAGCAAAATTTAGTTCGAATTTTTTCAAAAAACAAAATTATCTGTATTACTATTAGTATTTGCAACCTACAGTCAAGACTGATACGGTCTTTGGCTTATATTCAAAAGGAAAAAGAGTTTGAACAACCAACACACGCTCATAGAATAAACCATCAAGTCAACCTACAATATTTGCAGAATCAAGCGGTATAATATAAATGTTTAATATCCGGCTTCAATTTATCAAATCAATCGGAAAAAATGGTTTCATATCTTTATTAGTTGGATAATAAAAGAATCCAAATTTAAAATTAAAGAAATGAGAAAAAGACATTTAAAGAAAATCGAAGAATTAATGACAACGAAAGGCTATTGTGAATTTAATGTAGAGAATACCATTGTTAATCTTCCAGAATGTAAATTAACGAACGAAGAGAGAGAAATTCTAAAATATGGGCCAAATCACGGTATAATTTTATATTTTATTTTATATTTTAGACAGATAGGAAGGATAATTAATTAAATTTCGGGTTTTAACTTTACATAAAAATAAAAATTATATTTATATAAAAATAAAATTATACGACACAAAAACATAAACATAAAAAACAATAAAATACTAGAATGTTTTTAAAATCACAAAATTGTCATTTATTGTTTTTAGAATTTGAGATTGGATTTGAGATTGAATTTGGGATCGGGTCTGGGAGTCTCCACAACTATATAGTATGTTAATTAAATTTAACGAAAATTGTCGTTATTAAGGTTGTTGCGATTCATAAAACACTCCGCTAATAAAGAAAATCCCTCTAAGTTTGGATTCTAAATAAATTGTATAACATAAAAAATATTAAAACAAAAATATTAAAGTAACCTTGATAAAAGATCTTCAGTGATAATGAAGTTAAACCAAAATGATTTAAATGTTGCATATTATCAAAAAATTATGAAAATAAATATTAAAAATTGCTTTAAAAATATTTAGGTTTTATTGCTAAAAATTAAAATATTTTAAAAATTGCTCAAAATTATTAAATCTTTTAATTTCTATCTTATTAATTTCAATTTAAAATCTAATAACACTAAATTTCCTACAAAATTGTTATATTACTGTGTTGTTTTCAAAAGGCCATTTTAACAACATTGAACTTTTCCATAGTTCACCCATAGTCGGATAGCATTCAGAAATTTTCAAAATGACGCTCATATTCGGCATTAATTGCTGTATGAGTTTAAACGCGGTTCATATGCCACCAAAAGTATCAGCGATGTTTACGGTAAAATGTTAGATGCTCGCAAATTCCAAAAATAGTTAAGTCGGTTTTGTATTGGCGATCTCAGTTTGGAGAACAAACCATGGGCGCATCGACAATCTTTGGTGGATGAAGATGTGTTAAAGCTATCATCGAAACCAATTCTAAACAAACATCAGAAGCATTATCTACTCTATTAAACTGTAGTGTATAAAAGAGGTTCCTCATGATTTAACCCCAGAACAAAAGAATAATAGAATCCAGATCACTGATTATTCATTCGACATTTCAAGAAACTATTCTTCAAATTGATTGTGACTGGATAATGTATGAGAATCCACATAACAAAAATCAATGTTTATCTCCAGCCCAAACCCATGTACCAGAGGCAAAGCAGGACTTCATTCAAAGGTCTTCTGCGATTGCATAGGAGTAATTCACATTGAATTATTGAAAATGGGTCAAACAATAAATTACAATACATATGTAACATTATTGATAGTTTGAGAGATGCCTAAATTGTGAAAAAAACAGAAACAAAATTATTTTTCATCACAACGAGGTTAGGCCACACACCGCAAAAGTGACAAAGACAGACTCACTTGAATTTGGTAAAATTTATTGAGAAACTTGAAAAACAAACTATGGATAGTGAAATGCAAATTTGTGAATTAAAAGAAATTAGACGAAAACTTTTGGAAAAAGTGCTTTATATAAACAGATTTGATGCAATACTAAACCAGAATTCAGATATTCACGTTTTTGAATTTCAATATTTTAAAATGTACGTCAGATGAGAAATGTTTTTTCTATGTTCCACTAACATCTGTTGATGTTGAAAGAAGCTTCAGTAAATATAAACAAATAATAACGGAACAGAGAGAAGGCTTTTTAACAGAAAATTTTGGAAAACATTTATCAATTCTATTTCTTTAAAAATAAATAATTTTCTTTTGGAATATTTTTTTGTAGTGATGAGTTTATAAAATATGCATCTCTTTTAATAAATCATTATACTGCTTAAAAATTTTAAAAAGAACCGTAAAAATGTCTAACCCTATTCATTATTTGTAATATTTTTATAAATTTTATAACTCGTTTAATAGTACGAAATATCACTTTTTTAGTGGAACATCACAAAATCCTTATAATACCATTTTAATACTTAAAACTAAACAAATATTTTAAACTTATTGATATTGTTCTTTGGTCATGGTCCAATAATATTGACGAGAATGATATGAAAAATATTGTCTGAAAACTGATTGAACGGACAAATTTTTTTTAATATTTACCTCTTGGATTTCGTATTATTTTTATTCAATAATTTTTCTATACAATATTATGAAGATTATTCTATTGGACTATTTTGGGGGTTCTATTTTAATTGCAATATTTTGTTATATCATTATAATAATATTTATATTTATTAATATAATTTTGCTGGTATTTTTCTTCAAATTTAGGATAACATCGAGAACAGCGACTATTTTAATAAAATCGGAATCCATGTTAAATATCTTAAGCCTACATCTATCAGTACTATGGATATTCAAAGAAGAAAATTATTTCAAATCTGATAGTATAATTTATGTTAGATTTTATTGTTATTTTATAAATTATAATAATGTCATCACCATGCCATTTTATACTAATATTTACATAATGGTGGGTCTGACAATAGACAGATTCATTTGTATTGTATTCCCGTTGTACTACAGACAGAGAAAGTCATTTGAAGGTTTCATTTATTTATTTACAGCAATATTTTTCGGGTGTTTCAATAATATTATTAAAATAATTTTCATAAAAATATATAACAATCAATCCAATATAATAGCAAACTATTCTCAACCAAGTTATTCGTGTTACATGGATCAACCATATGAGCCTATGATCATGTATGTTGTGGCTGTTGTTTTAGGACCGCTATTGATAATAGTAATTTTAAATCTTATTTCCATCAATAGTTTAGTGAGAAGTACAAAATTTCCAGCAATGAAAGATATAAAATTAAAAAACCCAAATCGTTCAAAAATGATAACAAGATTCACTCTTGGAAACTTTATTTCGAATTTATTTTATTCTATCGTTTTAATCTCGGATTTTACTATAACATTTGTGTGTTATACATGGTACTGCAACTTGTCCTATTCAAAGTTTACTTATTATAGTGCTTATATCTTTACCTGTCTCACTATTGTGAATCCAATAATATATTTAATATTATTTGGGAAGTTTCGAAGAATTGTCACTGGAGGGTTTGTAAAACTTTATTCTTGGACTAAAGCATGTCATTGTCAACTTTTTAAATAGTAAATGTAATTGTTTTATTGTCCTTTTCGTAATTTTTGTTATACGAATAATATATATATATATATACTTAGGTAACTCCTGGAAAGTTTTAAAGATTTGGCTGATTATTTTGACGACGCATTTTATTTTTAGAATAAAAAGACTTGTATTTGATATATGTATGAATAAACTTTTTATTTCAAGTTAAATTACACAGTTAACCATTAATTATGGAATTCAACATCACTCTTTAGGTTCTCCTAATGCACGTTTGCAGATGTTCATTCGTTGAATCCAATTTTCCATTATTCTTTACACAAATCAGACGAAATTTCAACAATTTCTTGAAAAAAGAGAATTCTTGTTGGAAATGTGACGGTTATATTATTAGGGATAGTTTGTAGTCAGTAATCGAAGAAAAGCGATCTGGATTGAGCAATAAATATGGTGTGATCTTTCAAAAAAATAACTTGAGACCACCAGCAAAAGTTATTGTAATATGGCTTACTTACCAGATTACTTCACCATCAGATTAATATTTATTGCGATCCTTACAGAATCCTCTTTATGGAAAAAATTTCAATTCTTTAGAGTATTACCAAAAGCACCTAGAGGTGTTTATCGACCTAAAACCAGAGATTTCTATAAGGATGATATTTTCAAATTACCTGACAAATGGTGAAAATAGGTGATATAAATAGTGCATATATTGTTGAAAAAAAATTTTATAATAATAAAAAATCGATTTTGAATTTTTCTTAAGAATACGAAGACTTTTTACTCAAACCAAATACACAATACATACACCCTTATTAAATATTATTGTCTATTTTTATTAAGATAAAAATGTTGAAAATAAAATATTACTTGATATTTTTGTTATTATTTATTATTATTAATATCACACTTATTTGATAAAACTACGATCTAAAATAAATGTCAACTTAATTATAATGGTAATAAAAATGATATGCAAACAATAAAAATATATTATTTTTTGTTAGAAGTTGGAAGTTCGTAAAATAATATTTATCGTAAATTATCTTTTATATATAATTTTTATTACATTTATATCAGTAAACAAATTATTTATAGATGAGATTAAATTCACTATTTTATCAATATGGAAATCAATAGATTTACATTGAATCAATATTCCACTTTTGATTTGAGGTGGATTAATTATTAGTTTTTTATGTTGAATGAAATTATATTCCCAATAATATTTAATTAAAAATAATTTATAAAATAAATTTCATTAATTCCATTAATTCCCTTAAAAATCCGGTATTTCTGTGTACTTTTAAAACATTTAAAATTTTATTATTTCTACTAAAAAGCTAACTTTTACAGATATGGAAATCATTTTTTCTAAAAATGTTATAAATTAAAGAATAAATTAATTAGAATAATTTATGTAATTATAATATATCAGCATCAGAACTAAAAGGATTTTGAATTGAAGTTTGCCTTTCAATAAAAATAAAAATTAAAAAAAGAGTAATAATGTTTTTTTAGTGGCTAGATTATCACTTAATAAAATTAAGTACCTAATAATTTAGTTTGACAGTTTTCCCCTCGATCTTTTGGTTGATATACAATAGGTATAAAGGTTTTGATTTTAGCATAGAATGAACGATGTTAAAGTAGAAGCAATAAAATACCCGCTGAAAAATTTTGCATGAATGACAATCGAAGAAAAATGAAGACAGAATACTGTTTAAAATCTTACTTAGTTTTTTTATTAAGGAATTCATAAAGTCAGAAAATAAAGATCAAACACTGCTCAAATTTAATTCGGTGACAAATGAAAACGAAGAGGTATTCATCATGAGAAGATATTTCGTGAAATTAGTTTAGACAGTAAATTCCAGATCTCTAGACTTTTATTTTTGATCACATAAATCACTAATTTTCATATGATCAAAAGATGATGTCAATGATGATTTCCCAGATTCAAAGTTGGAAATTTATATATTACTGAACTCCTAGATCGGAGAGGTCATCGGTTGTGGATACTGACATTACCTGGGTTTTCATACCAAACATTGAATAGAAAGATTTCACAATTAGGAATCAACAGAGACTTTTTCGAAATTATTAATTTCCTCGATTGAGTTGTTGAATATAAAGCCGGGTTCTGATAAAAATAATAAATTGACTAGGTTAGATTCGAAAATGAATGATGTGTATTTGAACAGCCTCTATCGTCAATAATATACCTAGACGATTTTTTTCCTCGTGGGATTGGTTTGGGGATTAGTATTCTATCTTCGTCCACCTTTCCCAAAATGCAAGTTCTCATCTGTCATTTAGTTTTTTCTATTCCTCCTGGAGTTAAAAACTGTTGAAAAATAATTGAGGCTCTTTTCAGCACCTTCAAAGGAATTACATTTTTTACCAGCTAATTAGTGTTTCATCGTTAATAATAATTAGAAGTGCAACATTAAGATTGTAATGTGAGTGATGAAAATTTTCCCATTTAAGTTGCTTAATTTTTTCCTGTGTTATCTTGGCAACATGTGGTTATCATTATCATATTGCAAGAAAACTCCTTTTTTGATTACCAATATCGGACATTTTTCGGTGATTTTATTGTGGAGATGAATGATTTTATCAATCCAACCTTGTGATAATCTGGCCAGGTTGTAGTATTCCATAATGAATAGCACCAGTCATTCTCACACTAAAAACGCAAAAGCAGTTTCTCCCCTCAAAAGTTTGATTTATCTTTTGATACTAAGCTGTCCACAAGAAATCCATTGTCCTTTGGACTTAGGATTGTCGTAGGTAACCTATTTTTCATACATTGAAACAATCCGATGAAAAAATTAAATATCCTGATTTCTGGAAACAGATAGCACAGATTTTTGATAAATCTCTTAAGTGATAAGGAGAGATTTCCCTAACCAAATTTCCAAATTTGTTAGTCTTCGCAATAATTTTTAGTTGGCGGATATGGCCACCTCATTGACAAATAGATACATGGTCTAGTTACAAAATGAATGAATTGATCTATCAATTATTGAAATCATCTCTTTGTCGTTAAGAATTGGCCAACTTGTATTTTTAAAATTTCTGTTTATCCAACCAGAAGATTGAGCTGACGTAGGCATAAAAAAGCACTGGTATGACAAGAAATTTGCACCTGTAAAATATTAACAGTATTTAATCGATAATGTTAAGTTATGTACAAATCCAAAATTTTTTTGAATTCTGTCGCACAGTTTTAAAGTTATAGACGCTTGAAGTAAAATTACATTTTTCAAATAAAATTATAAAATAAAAGTTTTGTCTTATAAAATTATTTAATTTATACTTAAATTAGCTTTAATTAAACTACAATGATTAAAATAATGTTTCATATAGCAATTTAATTAAGAATAATTTCAAAGTATATTAATAACAAATAGTTAATAGAATTTCTTGCATTCATATTAAAATGCAATTAAAATTAAAAATCGAGAATTAATTTGTTCAATAGTATACCTAAATCCTTTGTTTATCGACTTATACTGATTGTTAGTTGAAAATTAATCGGAGATACCGGGATTAGAACTCGGGACCGAATCATGCTCACTGGACTGCTCTGATCGCTGAGCTACATCCCCCGACTAATTTTCAATTTATCTCACACTGATCGTCATAGTTTTGTTATTATACAAGTATTACAGGGTGTCCCATAAATCTCCGTGGAAAGTAAACTTAAATATCTTTCATTAAATTCAATCGATTGAAATTTCTATTTATATCATATTAAAGTATGTAAGTCTAAGTTTTGTTTTAATATTTTAAAATTAGATTTAGAATTGAAGTTAAGAATCAAAATTGTACTTTTAATGGCCAAATTCAACTCAATTTGTGTTGTTAAACGGAAATTAAATGTCGAATTTGGGAAAACCTCACCAAGTGAAAGTGGTGTAAGAAAAACTTTTCATCGTTTTTGTGTCGATGGAAGATCGCTAAAGTTCTGGATAATCAAGGCTGATAGCTGAAAATGAAGTTCAAAAAATGAGTGAAGTTATTGAAAGTGACCTACAATGCAGTGTTCGATCTGTTGCAACCATCTGCTCCATTTCGCGAACAACAACCCATCGAATTATGATAGAACAGTTGTCATTAAAACCCTTTAAGGTGCATTTCACGCAGGAATTACATGAAGAGGATTTGCAAGACAGAGTTGAGATGTGCAAAACCCTTGTCCCAATGTTAGAAAATGTGGATATTCAGGAAAAGATTTTCTTTTCAGATGAAGCAACGTTTTACCTAAAATGATTAGAAAATAAACATAACGTCAGATATTGGTCAGAAAGTAATCCACATGTTACTTTTGAAACTGCTAGAAAATCCCAGAAGGTAAATGTTTGGTGTGCATTTTCAAAAAATAAAATTATCGGTCCGTCTTTCTTTGAAGATGAGACTGTTAATGGCTAAAATTATCTATCAATACTTCAAGACTACGTTATGTATGAAGTGAGGAAAATGTGCGAAGTACGGTCTCTGGTATTTCAGTAAGATGGAGCTCCTGTGCAATTTTCAACAAATACACAACGGTATTTTGACGCCCATTTTCCGAACAGGTGGATTGGAAGAGGTGGTTCAATTCGATGGGCTCCACGTTCACCAGATTTAACTCCTCTTGACTTCTATTTATGGGGCCATTTAAAGAATAAGATATACAAATCTGAAATCAAAAATATTGACGATTTGAAAACAAAAATCACCGAAGAAATAAAGTGTTACCACAGAAACTTTGAATAGCGTATTTTTAAATATTGTAAAAAGGCAGAATTTATTTATATCAGTTAATGGTAGTCATTTCGAACAATTGTTGTAAATATTTTTATATGAAATAAAAATTAAAAGATTTGTTTTTAATTTTATAAAGGGAGCGATTAAATATCTCAATCTGATTAAGAAATATTTAAGTTTACCTTCCGCGGGAACTTATGGGACACCCTGTATGTTGTTTAATTTTTTTCAAATTGTGCATGCGTGATAGAAGTAGTTTTGAAAGCTTCAAATATCTTATTTCCCATGCAATATTTGTTATTTACTGTAAATAAAATGACAAAGGTAAAAAATGTAAATTATAAAAAATCTTAATTTTTCAAATACTTAATATTTATTACGAAAATGTTATTTGTTACTTAAGGAACCTCTTTTTAATAAAACTGTACATAAAGGACATAAAGATTTTTAAAAATTTGTGATTTCTGTATTTTGGGATTGATTAATGTCTTCCACAATATGTTTCAGTTTGGTAGTTAATTCATCTGTATTTTGAAATTTAGGACCGTCATAGACCTGATCTGAAATTAATTTTCAAATGCCTTCTATAATGTTCAGATCAGAACTTTTTAAATGACCAACTTAAAATCTTAATGTCACTGGATGTCATAAATTTTTTGACTTTGGCGGATTTGTGAACAGGGGAATTATCTTCTTGTAGCCGAAAATGTGTGCCGAAATTTAATTAACAGCTTTATACAAGCTGCTGAATTTAATTTTCCTTTGATAACAATGTAAGACAATAAGCCATTGGGCAATGTCATCATCCAAACCATAATGGCACCATTCCTGTTGACAAATATGTTCATTTTTTGAAACATATGTTCACCAATCATCCGGGCCATACAGACTAAATCGTTTTTCGACAGTGAAAACAATTTTTTCCAATACATAATTTTCACTAACCAGGTGCTTACTTTCAACAATGTTTCTTTTTTATGTACTTTTTCAATATCATTCCACTTCTTTTCATGTACCTTTGAATAGTCGATAAAAAAATTTTCAAATCACATTCAATTTTTAATTTATTTGCACTTACCTTACTATTCCTATCTTTTAACTTGCCTATTACTCTTTTAATATTTAACTTCTCTCGTTTACTTATTGTAAACTTTAGTCCACATTTCTTACAGATATCCTTTACATATTTGCATAAACTAATATCTGCGTTTCTTGAGCGTTCTTAATCCGTCTTCCTTTAAAACCAAGGCTTGAGTTTTTTCCGCTAAACTTTTCATTTAATTGCTAAATGTGAAAACATATATCATGCACAAATAGCAAATAATGTTTCATACATAATTTTTAATAAAATATTAGGAAATGCTTAATAATAACTGTTTGAAAAATCATGCTCTAATTTAAAATGTAGACTTTAACACAATCATTTTTTATATTATTTAAACAATTAATATTTCTAATATAATGAAAGATATATTACTTTGAAGTAATGTACAATACCTTTGAACTTGACATTATATTTAAATAAAACTATTTAAAATGCATGTAAATAATTATTTGGTGTTTGAAAAATTATGACGATCAGTATACCAAATTGCGAAGAAGAACAACATCAACCAAATCAGCCAACGATCAATTTGGCAACAGCAACCAATCCAACGACAGCGACGACTAACCAGCCGAAGAAGGTAAAGAAGAAAAATCTGGAAGTAATCATCCTGGGTGACTGAATTATGGAAATTTTACTTATTCTTGACTTTTGTGATCCTAACTTTGTAATCTTAACATTTAAGTAATTTCTTTATTTTATTTTATTTATTTTCATCTAATAATAATTTTTTAGTAGATTATTTTTGGATATTTGCATGTATTTAAATGTATTTTTATTTATTTTTAGTAATCATTAATTACAGATTGACAGCTCGACTGGTATCAGAAACACTAAAATAAATTGTAAAATAATATATTTTATTCTTTCTTTTTTTTACAGTTTTTTAATTATTATTTCATTTTGTTGACCATTTACTTTGAGAATTTGACAGTTATTATTACTTGTGATCCCTTTTTCGAGTTTGACGATTTTGTTATTGATATTGTTATTACTATTGTGATTTATGTGTGGTATTTTGGTATAAATACAAATTCCTACTTAACTGATTTTGGTTATTTTGCAACACTTAAGACTTGGAGTCGGCTTAAAATTGATACACTAAATATTGTATATATTTATGGACAATTTTTTTAATGATGCCTTTTCGTCATATTGAGCAAGTACTATGCTTTTCCATCACCAATTCCATAATTATTATTCTGTGCTTCATCAAGACGTTTCAATTATTCATAATATCTAAAGTGTGTCAGAAAATAGTAAATACATTTAATATAAGTGTTTTTTAAAAATATTATTTTCTATATTTTGCAATTAATATATATATTACCTTAAAAAATTTATAAAATTAAAAATACGTATAAACTTATGAATTTACATGGATGCGAACAGATTTTTGAAAATGAATTAAAAATCACTTTATGAATTAAAAATCAAGTTTTAGAAGATTGCTGTAAATAAAATAACTAGAATCATGTATTTATTACTATTATACTTTGACGTAGTAACGTGTGCTCGTGTACTCGTAACTCCTCACTTTTATAAAATTTTGTTTCCGTCCCTCTATATCTTATCTGAATCAAAACACCAACAATAATACTGTATCCGCACCCTAAGAACTGAATCAAAACGTCCACAATATAAGTAGTTTTCCTAAATGAACTTGATTTATCATCCTCCGTTAGTCTGATAAATTAGCATTTTTTGAGCAAATTGACGGGAACAGCCGTCTCTTTATATAGTCGTAGGGATTGGACTAGAATCACCAATCCCTACGCTTCGAGACGGCTATCTCTCTCAATAGCCTCTGATTACTATTTTTGCCTCAACGCTGAGACAAAGGAGTATTATTATCCATTTTCAAACTCGACGCCGAGGTTGATTCTTATCTTATTATTGCTATTATTATCATTATTATTATTATTATTATTATTATTATTATTATTATTATTATTATCATCATTGCCTGCTCAATGAAAATTTTAACTATACTTCCGTTTCGTATTTTCATTATTCCATTATTATTATTATTATTATTATTATTATTATTATTATTATTATTATTATTATTATTATTAT
>JBBMKC010230533.1:0-11550 GCA_037834085.1 Bipalium vagum | reverse complement strand
GCACAAACGCAACCTTCAACCGTTAAGACCTGAGAGACATTTAAGCTCCGACCTTTAACATCCTTTTTATCCATCATCTTAGGATCTTAACAAATATTTGGTGAAAAGAACTTTACTATGATGATGTTCAACTAAATATATGATGGATGAGCAGAACAGTTGTCAATGAATAATAGAATTTTTCATCGTTTTGCCAATATTTTCCTATCCAGTCTTTCAAATATTTTTCAAAATTATTTACTGTCATCCAAAATGTTTTGTTAGCAGCGTATCATATCGAGCTGTAGCATTTTTGATGCATCTTGGATTATTTGATTTTCCTACAAACAACAAAGTCAATTTTTGAATACCCATGTTTGCTCCGATTAGTACAGTAACTCTTTACTTTGCTCATCACTGGTACAAGGTTCATTTGTGAATGCAAAAGTTGAATTTGGCAACAGTTTCCAAAGCAAATCGGTTTCATCAACATTAAAGACATCCTCAGGTGAATATTACTTAATCATGTCCCGAAGCCCTTGGTGTTGCCATTCATTGAACTCTGCCACATCGACATCATGTGTTTCATTCTGATTAGCCTTGAGAATTATTAAATATCAACTCAAAATATTTTGAGCCATATATTACTTGTTCGAAACGTGACTAGATTTAGTTCAATGCTTTGTTTTATTGCTTTTTCTTGAAAAAGTTGTCCAGTAACAGGTAGATTTTGATTTCGTACTTTATTGAATTATAATAGCTTAACTATTTTGTGATCCTCATTTTTTGATTGTTTAATATTTTTAGGAATACAGTAGATACCGCTTAAAGAGAATATTTTTGGGACTTAAAAAATGTTCTCTATAACCGATATTTCTCTTTAACATATACTTTTTTATAAGGATAATTTTTAAAAAAAATATCAACAAAAACTTTACTAATCAACACATTTATTTGTTAAAAATAAACTCAGTTTTTTCTTGAGTAATATCTTCTCCAAATCTAATTGAATTGCTATTAAACTTTCTTGTAAATGGTCAGTTCTATTTTGATTTAAATAAACAAGAACTACTTGTTGCATGTACTCAAATGCTTTATGAATGTTCGGAAGCTTAACACATTGATTGTTATCTGACGTATCAGATAATGACAAATTTAATTCTACTTCCTGTTCATTGACATTTTCTGTTACTAAATTTTCTCCAGCATTAACAAAATCAGTAAATCAGTAAAATATTTCTCTATATCAGATGAAAATTTTCATTTATTGCTATTTCTTCAACCATTTCGCCGAAACCAGCATGCCTAAAACCATTTTTTATGGTATTACAGCTAACTTTTGACCAGCCATTTTAACCATGCTAATTGCATCAAGAATACTTAAATTTTTTCTTCCGGATAGGAATTATAAAAATGAATCATTTTTGTAACAATTCCTTTTTTATAATACTGCTTAAAAGCATTGATAATCCCGGCATCTAAAGGCTGTAACTTACCTGTAGTATTTGGAGGCATAAAAATCAACTCAATATTTGTTAAAGATTGACCTAACGGAGGATGGGAAGAACAATTGTCTACTAATAAAATAATATTTCTTCCAATCTTTCTTAATTTAGAATCCCATGACATAATCCAATTTGAAAATATTGTTGATGTCATCCATGCATTCTGATTTTTTTATAATTTAGGGAAGTAATATCAACATTTTTAAAACAACGGGGATTTCTTTGATTTTCCAGTTATTAATGGAGGCAATTTTTCATCTTCCATACTTGCACAAAATAACAAAGTTATCCTATCCTTGGATAACTACTGACCTTTCTCCTTTAACCATAATTGTTTTACTTGGCAAAAGCCTATAAAATAATCCCGTTTCATCTGCATTAAAAACATCTTTGTTACCATAACCTTTCTTAATTTCCAACCATTCATTTTTAAGCCACGACGCCATCAATTCATTATTTACATCACCAGCTTCTCCAGAAATCAATCCGAAAAAAGAGAATGGTAAGTTTTAAAACGTTGGATCCAATTCATTGTACAAGTAAAATCTTGAATCTTTAGATATTTGGTAATTTGATCAGCTTTTTCAATAAGTAATACACTGTTAATGGGTGTCTTTTAAAAAAATAAAACCAAAATAAAATATGTTTATTTTAAAAAAACATGTTCTCTTTAACCGATAATCGGGTAAAGAGAACTTTTACACTGAAAATTTTGGGAAAATGCCATTTTTGAACCAAAAAGTTCTCTTTATCAGCTTTTGTTCTCTTTAAGCAAGTTCTCTATAAGCAAAACCTACAGTAATACCATCCTCAATTGTACTTATGATTGTATCTTTCGATTTGATGGGTCAAATATTAATTATCTTTGGGATTCCAAATATTTTTGCAAGTTCAGAATCACTATTGCTCTTAGTTGTGGTATCAATAGTTTGCTTTTTTCTACTCTAAGGTAAAATGACATCTTTTTGATTTTGAAAATTCTTGTTGACTAGCATTTGGTACCTAAAATAGTTAAAAGTGCCATTATGTGAAGAGAAAATGTAAATAATTTGAAAAATTTATTAATCAAAGCTGACCAATCAAATTTTAGAAAATAATATTAAAATATTTCCTTATTTTGAGTTAATTTTCTAGTTATTTAAATTGTACAAATTTTAATTTTCAAATGTGTAATAATAATGAGGCTAGGAAAATGGGAAATTCTATTTTAATTATAAAAAATATGTCGTTAAACCGAAGTATCTTTATTAAGCTTTTAGAATATTAATCTGCAATTAAAGCATTACAAGGCTAATAAAAGCCGCGTTAGAAATACTAGTAATAATAATAGTAATAATAATAATAACAATAATTACAAAAATAAATAATAAAAGTTGTATTAAAATTCGTTTTTAATTATCTTTCAACTTCAAATCTATTAAAGTCACATTTTAAAACTTTAATTTGATAAAACCCATTGAACCAAAAATGTGGCACCGAAGAAAGAAATATATATCTTTCTTGATGACTATTGCATTATGAAATTACATCCAACGTCAGCGCTCCCTCTCGTTTTCCAAAAATTAATTAATTTATTTGTCACAGAATTTAATAAAATGTGTAAAAGTCATCTTGGTTGATTGGATAACCAACTTTCTGGTTACAGTGAAATCGACACTTTCATATGAGGAGTTCACTGAGAACCAAATTACAAAATAGCGTTATAATTCAACCTGAAATGTTTTCAAAAGACAATTTCATAACAGTTATTTCTAAAGAAAAATTGATCTACTTTTTAATATTTTCTTTTAAAAGAGGCGTTTTATTTTAAATGATTTTGAAGTCTGGGTCAGTTATGTTTTCAGAAGTGATTAGAATAAAGTCCAGTTTTATTTTTATTTAGTCTCCATACCTTGGTAATGATACTTTTGAAAACTTTTATTAAAAGCGATATCAAACGTGTAGACCAATTACTGCCTTCACTGAATCCAAAACAGAGACATTCAAAGTCTAGAAAGACTTAAAAGGAAGTTTACTGTGACAATTTTGAAAATGATAACAAATTCAATTATTATAATTGGAATTTTTTCTAAAAATGTCGTATTCATTAAAACAAATATACGTGTTTCAAATAATTTTATGATTTCTATTTTTACTATTTTAAGAATTGCCAGATGATAATGTTCAACGATAATTATATATTTGGCATTAGTGGATAAATATTTATAATTATTTATATCTTTAAAAATTTTCTCCAACATTTTGAACTATATATTATCTCGTCCGAAAAAGTCAATTGAACATTGCACTGAAGTCTATTTTCAAAGTCTGAGGAAGCATTAATAAATTTATTTATGGAATAATTATGTATAATTTTTATGGGGATATCTTATTTTAAATCTAATCAGTCAATGGATTTAGTTCCAAATGGATTCTTTTTCAACTCTTTCTATGGATATTATACGAATTTTTAACTTTTAAAAAAAATATAAAAATAATTTAATTAAATAATTAATTAAAAAATATTTTTAAAAGCTATTTCCCGAAATATGACTGATATTAATTAAAAAGCGCTAAATTAATAAAATAACTTTTAATTTTGAAAAAAAATAAAATTTTAAACCTAAATTTTCAATTTTTTAAAGTAATTAAGGAGAAATAACTTTCTGAGATTTTTCTTAAAATTTTGAGATAATTATAATTTATATTTGGATTTCAGTTTATTTTCCAAAAAAAAACTCCAAATTTAACTCTACAATCAATTCAAAATATAAAAATATAGTTGAACTCACAAGTATGAACAACATAAGGTTTCAGACTAGATAATATAATTGTGGACTTTAAATAATTCCAAATCGTAGCTGAATTCAGCAGATAACTGACAGAGATAATTTGGCAACGTCTATAGTAAGAAGCTGGACAAGAGATAAACTCCTGAACCAGATTTCGATAAGTTTGCAAAATATGTGATAACACTCTTTTACAAGCTGTTAATTGAATTATTTAATATTTATTTTATTCTACAGTAAATGTTAATCACTTTTATATTAATAATATTTAAAAGGAAAAATATTCTCGTACCTGGCCATTGAAATATATCCTAGTATTATTTTGCAATGGTAAACAACAAATAAGGGAGTGTGGACCAAATATTAATTTATTTTGTACAATAGATATGTATAACATTTTTTTAGTGTTTTCAGTTTAATAAATCATTATTCTTGTATTTAATAATGAATTAGGTAAAAAACCCATTTTAAATTGATTTTACGATTATAAAAAAAATATTTTTTGTTTGAGTCTATTTCAATGGCCAGGTATTCTAGTATAAAAATATTAATCAAAATTTATTTTGTAAATAATTATCTGAAAAAATTTCCGAAATCATATTTTAAAATATAAAAAATAGGGCTTCAAATATTTTCGTTTTTCTCTATTTAAAGTAAACTAACCTATTCTAAAACCAATTTAACAAATCAAAAGAACATCTCGTGAAACAGTAAAGTAAAATTGCCATAGATAATTACCATAATTATTAATTATCGACTTAAGATTATTTTTCAGTCGTAATTTGTTTGCGAAGGGCACATTCAGATATGAAGCTAAAAGACTTCCTTATATTACTCAGTTCCATGTTGTATTATCTTAATCGTATAAGTGAAAAGATACAAAATATAAATTTTGATTTAGATAAATAAAGCAGTTTTTCGACTTTATTCATTATTTATCTTAAAGATTATATTTTTCATTATTCGTTTATATTCAAACTCTTATCTCACAAAGGTGTAGATAAAATTAATTGTTAGATAAAGTTAATCTAAATATATTATACTATTAATCACTATTTTTGATAATAGTTATTACCAGTTTTAATAAACATAAAATTATAAGTTAAAATGACAATTAAGGCTGAAATTTGATATAAATATCGCATTTAAAAGTTGTTTTAATGTTTTATTTCAAGGTTAATTTTATTAATTATTTTGAGAAATTGAGATAAAATGGCCCTCGTCGATAAATGAAACTTGATAAATTTCGAAAATATCTTGTAACATTTTGATTATTCGAAATTATGGAATTAACTTTTTAATAAATTAAATAATTTTATAATTTTTTAAAAAAGTTGATTGCTTCTGGAGATTAACAAAATCGATAAACGCAGTGGTAATTACAAAATTAATTTTAAAATACAAATTAATATTAATTCAAAAAAACAAAATTAAATAAACGTAATACTAAGTTATAAGAAATAAAAACAATTTCGAAAATTTTCCCAGCGAAAGATTAACAAGTTATTTTAATTTTGGTGGAGAAATTTTTTCTGCGAATAAAATTGTATATACAAATTTGAGTCTGAATTCTAATGCCATTGTTTACAATCGAATTATTTTCAGTTGAACCTTTTAACTGAAATATCAATATGTATACTTTCTAAAAATCATACTAAAAAAACTTTAGAGAAAAATTAAAAACATTTTCAAATCTTAAAATTTTCAGTTTCTCAATAATTCGTTTGTTTTCAGAAAATAATAAATTAAAACAAATAATACTAAATAATTTAAGAAAAGAATAAACAAATTATTAAAAATGTCTACCAGCTCACTTAAAAAAATATTTTAATTTCACTTTATAAATTATAACCGTTTCCTCTTTTCAAATAAAACGGCTCTTGTTTTGAAGAACGTTGTTTATATTAGTATCTAGGCAACGGCGTCAAGTAAATATTTTCTTTATTTAAAAGTTTTCATGTTGGTTTTCAAAATTTATTTCATATTATAAGAAAATAGTTTGACATACCAAGACAATCAGAAAAATATTGGTTTCCTTTGCGGATATCAGTCTGATTTTCATTTTTATAATTAATGTAATGATTTCATTTTGCCTACGAAGATATTTTTGACAAATTTATTATCAATTATGTGTAATTTCCCCAATTCAGTAACATTGAAAATAACAAAGTTCCTCGAGATAAATATGTATAGGTTGTCCTAATGAAACCAATTTTCAGGTGATCTATAACACCTTAGTCCTTAATAAATTAAAAGGTTTTAACTGAAAAAAATGATTTAAAAACCTAAAAATCATTTGAGATCGAGAGGAGTCTCAGACTCCACTGCCATCTTTCCATTTTTCTGATTCAAATAGCGAATTTTTAGCAAGAGGAAGTATATCGTTTTCAAGAGATTCCTCTCAAAAATGCTTCATATGGCCTGTTCAACACTATCTTTGACCATCTGAGCACTCAGAAAAAAAACGTATTTGTTGACTTTCTTAAACCCTTAAAGAAATTTGAAACCCTTTAAAATAAAAATTAATTATTAATTAATCAATTAATTAGATAATCGATTTTAATTAATCTCTTAAAAAGTCCTTGAAAATTTTTCCCTAAAATTATTTTTAGCCTACTTAAAATCTATCAAAAATAATTAAAATATTACTCAGAAGTTTTAAAGGGTAATTAGGGAAAGGTTTTTGTAGGAAATAGGGAAACTAAGCAAGTAGCTCCAGAAAATGATCAAGGAGCAAATCTTGGAATTCAAATGGTGCTCGTTTCCAAACTGATTAGTTTAGAATCAGTATATAAGCAGAAACATTGAAGAAAAACCTTTGCAAATTGTTATTTGTTGAGAAGAAGAATTTATTGTTATTAATGAAGAAGAGTTTATTTTTATTAAAGAAGAAGAGATTATTGCAATTCGAAAAGAAAATTTTATTGCAACGAAGAGTTGGAATTAGATTAAAGTTGATACACTAAATATAGAACATATTTATTATTTACTAACATTGTGTACTTCATTAAATTTTCAAGAGTTTTGAATAATCGTTAATAGAAAACTGTGCTATTTACACAGAGTACAAATCAAATAAAGGTGGTGCTTTCATAATTTTAAACATGGATAGTAAAATCACACCAATTTTGTTGATCTTTATGATAAAATGATAAGATCAAAACTCTCAATGATCTCCAATGTCCGGATTTAGAAATAATGATTATTAGTTCAATTACGGGCATTGAAAAAAACATTTTCAACTTCTGTTATTCAAAAATATAACTCTTATTTTCTGTAAAATAAACATCGACAAAAACAAAGTTTCCTTATGTAATTTATAAATTATGATATTTATAATAACACATTGAAAGATAGGCAACCTAACAATACCAACAAAATTTAATAATATACTTACGATAATACTTTAATTTAATATCCTAAGGAACAGGGACGATAACGGTAAAGTTACATTTACAAATATTAACGGCATTATATTCAAACATAAAGTTATTTTAGCAATACTGAATTGAAAAGTAAGAATTATCATAAGGAGAAAATCACAGAAAATTAATTTATATAATGTTAGAAAAAATAATAAGAAGACTTGAGACGAAATCCAATACCGACAATGATTAGTTGGGTGAGATGGGAAAGATTCTCATATCCTAGCATTTTGTAGAATTAGTTTTGCTATACGCGGCCTAGGGTCGTCATGTAACAAAATTTGAATTTTTCTGTTAACAATCGATGGGTGACTAATTTTAAATATCTGGTTCACACGCTTCAATTGAATGAAGTAAATGTTTGATGATATTGATTCACTGGATTTTCGGAATACGTTAATGAACTGCTTCCGTCGGACTTCATCAATTCGTGGTTCGTTGGCTTGAACACCTACACGTATGTTTGTTTATATGCAAGTATCTTGTTTGAATGTACACAAGGTTTTGGATAAGAATTTAATTTGGAACTCTTATCTATGAACGTTTACGCTTTTCATAAAGCATTCAGTTTTCGTCACAGATAATTATTCAGTGGAAAAAACCCAATATTATTCCTTTGAATTAACGTTGAACAGATATCACATTAGGCTTGTTTTTGAAGATTGCTTAATAATTGTAATGTTCACTTGCTAATTGTTTTACATCTCGTCAAACTATTTTAGGTGTTAGGAAATTGTTTTGAAAGTTTCATACTGTAATCTGTGGATTTTACTCAATCGATGTTTTCAATTAATTGTCCTCAACTGTAGTGATGCACCCACAACCATCCTTGTCATTAACTGAATCAACAAACTAGCAAGTCACAATTGACTCTGACACAAAACCTTCTAAAACACTATTCACATTTCTAGTTGCCTTGTCTGCGATATTCCATTGGTTAAATTGGTAATACTAAATTGTTCTAATTGGCTGTTTTGTGAACTTTTTTGAAATTATGTTAAAATTCTAAAATTTGAATCAGTAAAACAAGGCCCAGATAATATTAATTCTTACAAGTTAAGGTTTATATTTATATATCAAATATCACACTTTATTTACAATCTTTTTTCTTAAAAAATGCCTTATATAAAATGCTAATTAATTTCCAAACACAATATAATTTTTTTTTCATTTAATTTCTAATTTAATATCGATTTTTACTTTCAATACGTTCTGATACATTCAAATACTTTTATTCAAAATTCCAGTAATTTAAAATAAAGATTTTTGAAAATACAAAACAATTAATTAATTTAAATCTTTTAAAACAATCGATCAACATAGGTTTAGTTTCCATCCAATAACAACCAGAAATGATAAAAAATTAAAAAATAAAATATTTTCTCTAAATAACTTTTCCTTCTGTGAAAAAATTTCCTTATTCTCATTATTAACATCTTTATAAATTACACTGCATTCAAGGATAGCATGATTTTAAAATCTAAAAATAATTTTAAAATAATTCTGGTTTTTTTTAAAAATAAATTACAATACTAAATAACTTTCTAATTTCTAAGTCAGGTTTCATGATAATTTAAAATTAGATTCAAACTTAATTAAAAAATAAAAATTAAAATATATTTTTCATTTCATTTTAATGTTAATAAGAAAGTGTTCATATTCCTAATTATTTCATGAATAAAACTTAATATCTAAGAATAATTTATTTATGGATGAAAAATATATACATATAAAATTAAAAAAAATATTTAGAAAAAATATATAAAACAAAAAAATAGAAATTTTTAATTTCTATATAGAAAATTATTGAAAGAAATATAAATTAAAAAAAATATTGTCGAAATTAAAAATATTTTAAAAAATACATTTAAATTTATAATGAAATATTGATTTCCAATTCAGATTTGTGATGTGAAAAAGTTAATTATTAAATTAAATTAGAAGGGTTCGTTAAAACAAAGGGCATTTGATACAACTAATTTAAAATCATGAAACTCAATTAAACAATAGTCCGAATAAAATCTTTCTGCGATAAATAAATTAAAATTGGCTTTGTTTTAATAAATAAGGTTATAAATTGATTTGGATATTTAAATGTATGCACAATGCTCGAAAGAAATTAAGTTTTTTATTAAGACAATGATAATGAATGATTTTTATTTTAGTTGATGCTTTAGATTTTGGCTATAGAACGATTCTGAAGCAAAGGAAATTTAGTTTCCTTATGAATGCCCATGGAGATATTTTGAGCTTACGGTGATTTCAAACTATTCCATAGAATTGTCATACTGAATATTTCGTTAATAAATCACTTCTGAAATATAATACATTTATTATCTTCACCAAATGCCGATTTTTTGGGAAACTCTATATTAACTCAGGGACTTTAGGCCCATAGATATTACTAAATTCAATAAAAGGAATCTCTTAATTCCTTAAATGTATTTTTTCGTCGATCAATGTGTAGTTCTTGTAATAAGTGGTGCTTTAAAATTGAAAGTATAAATAGTAAAAGAAAATTAAAGCCGGATACCTCCCCAATAATCCAGATTTCAGAAAACGTCAAACGAACCTACTGCAGTCAAAACAATATCAAAACTATATACTAGTCTTAGTTAGCTTTCAGGTCATTTTGTGTTAAAAAGGTCTGCAAATGTTTTATGAATATGAATCAGATGTTCCATTGTTTTTATCTCAAAACACAAAAATGATTTAATCGTTCAAAAGAAGAAAACTCTAGCAAACTTAGGGAAATTATTTTTTTTTAAAATTCTGATTTTTTTGTATCGACCTAGGCAAAGAGTCGTTGAATTAACCCCAGAGAGAAACGAAATTCTTGAAGAATAACAAGGGTCATAAAATTGGTATGGATGCAAATATTGATATTACACACGTACCCCCCCCCTCCTACAGTCAGTTTTAAAATATTAAATAAATTATTATAAAAAGATTTCGGAATTATTATATAAAATAATTGCGGAATTATTTTTGTCATTTGTATTTTAAATTATATTTTAACAATCTGAGAGACAATCATAAAGAAGATTAAAACAATTTTTTGTCAGAATTTATTTCCTTTTGAAAAAATGAGATTCGTTCTGGAATGAAGAAATTATTTTTTTAGATTGATAAAAAAAATCTCCTTTTGTAAAACCTGAAGCAGTAAAAAAATAAACATAATTCTTAATTGATTTCAACGTTCTATTTTTAATAAATAAATAATATTTTTGGATTCTTTTTCTGATTTTACATTCCATTATATTTTTGCTTTAAATAAACAAATAAATTATATTTATTCTTTTAATTTTCTTCGTTAAAAATAGTCATTATTTTTAATTTTTTTAATCAATGTCTTTGTTTTCAACATAATAAAAAAATATTTTAAATGATAATCGTATTTTTATTTTTTATATTGCTTTAAAATTAAAAATATAAAAATTAATAATAATTAATAATAATTAATAATAAAAGATTAACTTATAAAAAAACATTTTCAAAATACATTTACTCAAATTATTTAATAGTTTGTTATATTAGATCATGAAGTATGAGATGCCTTGACTTATTATTAAATTTTTATTTCTGAATTCTTTATCAAGGAACAATGAAATTATTAAAAGTATTTTAAATGCCTTCAGCAAGCATAAACCTTTACCATCTCGTCGATAGTTCGGAGATGCCTTAATCAAAAGACTCTGATTTGTGAGAATAAATAAATCCTACAAAAGCACTTTTAACAGCCTCATGGAATTGAAAATTACCGGGTGCGTCGTATAATCAATTTTTTCAATTTTTCAATCAGTCAACCTAATCAAACAGAAAAACAGCTCTGCCTATTTGTTGATATTTTTGTGTTGATTGGAATTTGATATA
>JBBMKC010230522.1:0-11551 GCA_037834085.1 Bipalium vagum | reverse complement strand
ATTATTATTATTATTATTATTACTATTATTATTATTATTAATTATTATTACTATTATTATTACTATTATTATTACTATTATTATTACTATTACTATTATTATTACTATTATTATTATTATTATTTTTATGTTTGTTAAAGCATTTTATTTAGTATTATTACCTGATTACAAGCTTAAAATAAGATAAAAAAAGTATAATTTAATTTGCATTTATGAATAAAAAATAAAAATGAAAATTATATTTTAAAATTAAAAATTACAAATAAGAAATTTTATTTTACAAATCATTATAAATTATAAATTTTTATAAAATTATTAAATAAATTAATTTATAAATTATTATAATTTAAATTATTAGATTTTATTTTAACAGTACCTAAGATCAATTCAAAAGAATACAATCTTTGATATTTTATCAATCATTATCGAAGTTCGGAAGGTCAATGGAAGAATTGTTAATTCAAATCTTCCTAATTCTGTGGCGTTCTCATCATATTGCTTAGAATACCCTTTTGTTCAATATTATCATGTACTTTCAAACTTAAAAGTCTTAAGTCCTAATAGTACCTTTAAGTTGCACTAAAAGTATCATTCATGAAGGGACGTTGTAGAGATATATTATTTTGGATTTTCGCGGACTGTTGAGGATGATGATTATTTTCTGGTGAGATTTTGATCACGCTGAATCCGTTCATAATTTCTTCTTTTACTTTTATGAATTATAAAAAGTAATAATATTACACATGATACTTAATATCATAGATGATCAGGATCAATAAGAAACAGGTGCATAAAGCTTCGTTTTATGATATTATAAATAGCTGAACTATTTGGATAAAGTTAAAATATCGTTGAAAATTGTGATATTTTCCGCTTTCAGTGTAGACAAACGAATATAAATTATTTATTTTCTCATACGAAATTGTCCCATATAATATTTTCTCTGGGGAGTCAAGGAAAACCACGACATCACTCGTGACATAATTTATAGGATTAGAATACAATTTTATTTCTTTGAACGTTTAGCGAAAGGGTTTTGCAGTGAACATTTAGAAATAATTAAAAATAATTCATTTAATATTTTTTCATTGTTTCAAAGTTCTCATAATCGGATTTGGAAGATTTATTTATCTTTAATCCGTTTACACTGTGAGAGACAGGTGTAAAAATAATTAAAATCATCATTTTCAATGAGATATTATTTATATTTGTTAATAATTAAAAGAAATTTGGTTTTAAATTTTATAATTTTTTATTTATTTTTATTATTTCGTTACCAAATTGAATATCACGACAATTATATTTGATTGGATGTGTAATCAAATATATTTTAATTATTTTATTTATTTAATCAATGATAATAAATAATTTGATTTTTATTAATTAATTTTTATGAATATTTGATTTACAGTATTAGGATTGGTTCGAAGAATTGGTTTGGATAAATTCTTTTACATAAGGACCTCAAGTCTAAATTACGATTATTAATTTTTGATAAGTTACAGTTTTAATGATTATTAGATTTTTTGGTTAAAAAAATAAAAAAAATAAAAAGTGCATAATAATTGTTAATTTTTTTTTAATTCAATAATTTAAATAAGAAAATATGAGGTCCCTTTTTGAAAATTTATTTAAATAATCAAAATTACTAAAATATCTTATTTTACTTTAGTCATCTTTTTATTATTACAAATAACAGCTCAGGAATATAATTCATTATATTATTCAGTTAAACTAACCAAGATACTAATTAAGGAAGACATTGATTAACTATTGATTTCTGTTCATGTTGTGAATTAATTTCCGGTTTCATTTTTTTTATCACCAATGATTCATAAATTTTCTGTTCTCGTCATTATCAAAATGACATTACACAAAATCCATTGCATTTTATTCTCTTCTTTCCTTACAGATAGCAGTGTGTTTCAATACTTTGCTTGTTCTACATTTTTGAGAATGATCGCTCAGTTTGGAGAAACATTATGTTTTCTCTATGTATATATGACCACATTTATTAACAATATTAGTTTGAAATAGTTTTTAAGTCATAAGTTTGACTTCGAAAAAATTCTTTCTCTTTATAGTTTAACTTTAAGCTTTAATCGTGTATGGTCTGTAATATTGTACTTTTAAATCGGTCTGAATAAGAACGGACTTTTAAGATTGTTTTTATATCCATTGTTTTTATTCATAAATTTATTCATATTTGATCTATCATCTCAATTTTCCAATCTGGAAATGCATTGAATCTTTTTTAATAATTGGAAATATTCGTTCTATTTTTGTTCGATATTGTTTTAATAATTAATAACTTATTTATAAATAAAATTTTTAAAAGTTTTATGTAATTTTAATTAAAAAAACGAAAATTTCAATTTTTACAAAATTCTGAAATATAATTGATTAATAGAATTAATTAATTAATAATAACGATAAATAACCGATCTCTAATGATTTTTAAAAAAAATCATTTAAATTATTTGATTTTCATTTATATATTTTTTAATTCAATAATTGGACAAATCCAACTGTTCATGACGTCATTTTCATAATTAACATATTTTCTTTTGATATATAAAAAATGAAACGGAATTTTATCTCATAATTTGAATAAATTTGATAAAAAAAATTAAATGAATATTATTTTTCCACATTATTATTTTTTATTTAATTAATTTGATAAAAAATGAACTGGTTCAAATATTTTATCAAAATTTGAATTTTTCAGGTCTAAAAAATAGGGAATCTTAATTTTGGAATTTTTAATTATTTTCTTTTTAATTATATTTTTATTATTTAACAGGAAAAAAACAACGAGAGAGAAAGAGAGACAGAGAGAGGGACTTTTATTTATGGGAATATTTGCTGAAACAAATTTTCATTTTATTATCAGTTAAATTATATTTTTGACAATAAAATAGGGAAAAAATGACTGGTGAAATTAAGTGATTACAAAAGAGAAATGATGTAGAATTAATGTAATTTTGTCTTCAGAAAAATATGGTAGCATCCCAGTCCGGGAAAGGGGACGGGTGAAAGAGGACGGGTGGTTGACAAATCTATTTTTAACGTTTAATTATGAAAATCAAATTAAAATGCGAAACATTTCTCCCACGGACTTATTGATTTAGCTGAGGACTCGTCTGAATTCGCAGTCTGCCTCGTCGGATGATAAATTCTTAAATGACAGTCTTTATCAATCCAGACAATCCCTGCGAAGCTGGCTGTCAGTGTTTTATTTGATTAGTAAATATACTTTATCATCGTCAATGTCGATAGGTCTTTTCGGATAGGGGGTGGGAGATGTCCATTTGACAGACAATGTCCTCTTTCATTTTGTGCCAGGAAATACCGGAAATGCGCGGCCCAGCTCAAGATTTGCTGAACATTTCCATAATTATTTTACGATCACCCCCACTATCCCATTTATTTTGGGATTTTAACAGGTTGCAAAAATGAAGAATGAAATCCATATTGGAATGCTTTCAACATACTAAAATAATAAAAAAAATAATAATAATAATAATAGTAATAATAAAAATAAATAAAATAATAAATAATCAATATAATATGAAAATATGAAAATATGAAAATAACTAATATTGTATTAAATATTGCATAAATATTCTAAAAAGGAAATTTTAATTAAATAAAAAAAATTTTAGAAATTAAAAAAGTTAAAAATAGATTATTAAAGAAATTTTTGGTCTATATTTATCAGTAGAGTAAATAGAAATATTTAAAACAAAATAAATATATTCACAATAGGTTTTTTGTTAAATTTTTCGTATATTTCGTTTAAGTTTGGTTTGAATTTATACGAAATAATTATAATAATTATTTTTATATTTCTTATTTCTTTTGTAAAATCAAAATTGCATTTTCAAAAAACTCTCGTTCAGTCCTGAAATAATGAGTTTTAATTATTATTATTACTATTATTATTATTTTTATTATTATTATTATTATTATTAATTATTATTATTGTTATTTTTATTGTTATTGTTAATTATTTTTATTTTTGTTACCGTGGTTGCTGTTATTATTATTACTATTATTTTCATTATTATTTATTTATTTATTCATTCATTCATTCATTGATACTTACTATTGCTGACAGAATTTCAAATGGTTTTACCGAACGCTCATTAATCTGATCAAAAATGTACATTTTTATGAAGACGAATTACTTTGAACAAATGGTTCATACAATTTAATTTATTCATGTATTAAAGTTGAATGTTGCGATTTCATTAGGCTTATTTCCAATATTCCCCTTTATCGATAGACACTCTTTTTATGAAATAAATTACACCTATAAATATAATATATCAGGTCTGGTTATATTTAATGTCGATTTTTCTGTCACTTGTGTCAAAATATATTATTATAATCTCTAAATAAGGTAAAGGTACAATTTACAATATAGTAAATAGGTTTTACTACATAAAGATTTTTTATTAATTTATTTCTTTCGGTTTTATTGGAATTTTAAAATGGTAAATGAAAGTTATTCGACACTGCATGCTTTATGGATTCCAATAAGGGAAAAAACAACAGAAGCTGCGATGAATATCTGTATCACTATTGACCAAGTTATAGTTGATGACAGAGAATGTCAGCGTTGGTTCAAAACAATTCGCAAGAACAAGTTTATATTGGATAACAAGTGGTCGAGGGCGGCCTGTTTCCAGTTTCGACCAGAATGTATTTGCATTCAAGTTGATCCTAAATCCTCAAATCTCAGCGTTAAATTGTTTCCAGAAACTATTTGCAATCAACTGAGATCACTTAGAACGATTCAAAAATTCAGAAAATGGATCCCTCATAGATTATCAGAAATTGATCGTAATAAGAGAATCACAGTTTGCAATTTAATTTTATCACATTAAAATATTTTGCAGTTTTCGTTATTAAATAGTGACTGGAGATAAAAACTGAGAACTTTACCTTAATTTGAAGATGGAGATCATGTGAAAACCAGACTTAGTCTAGAAAAAAAGTGATTTGATGGAATTTCAAAGGAATTATCCATTTTGAACTTTTGCAAGCCAATCAAATAATTACAAGCGATGCATATTTTCACTTTTTAAAATAAGGAACCCACGCTGGTAAATCAACAGGGTGTAATTCTTCATCTGACCACACGATTGCATTGTGCATGAATCACAATAGAAAACTATATCGATTTAGGATGGAAAGTTCTGCATCAGCCCAGTTGTTCTACTGATATTCCCTCTTCCGATTACCATTTATTTTGTTAACTTACAAAATTTTCTTTCTGGTAAACAATTCAATAATGAAGATCGATTTTTTTCGATCAAAATCATCAGAATTCTGCAGTAGAGAAATTAAGATGCTGCCTGAACTATAAAAAAATTATCTAATACAACGGAAAGTTGATTAAATTGTTGGTTAAATTCTCTTATTTCTATTAATAAATAAATGTTTTAATGTATTCAAAAACGACAATAATTATTTTTTTATTTGACTCAGTTATAGTTTTGTCCAGGTTTTTTCAGGTGTCGATAAACGAAGTCTTTTGATGGTTCAATCATCGTAGAAAAATCACGTGTGAAGCCAATGTCGATGATCACATAAGGGTCTTAAAGAACTTCTTCATTTATCACAGAAGATCTTCTTTTGCGTGGCTTATCGTCGAGAGTATTATCTCCGTTTTGAATCTTTTTGAACCAATCTGACACTATGATATAGACAACGACACATTTTTCTTCAATATCACAATATCACTTGTTCATTGTCATACTGAGAGAGCATTTTCGCTTTCTATTGATTAAACTTAAATATGTTTTCAAAATTTCATTGAATCTGTCAAATGTACCACCCCTTTACAATTCTAAATAGTGATTATAATAATAATTCTAAACCTTTTCCCAAAATCGATTATTTTGAGCACTTGTTGCAGCAGGTTGCGCATGCAACATCCAGTATTTACTTTTCCCTTGAATAATAAAATAGATCCATTTTTCATCTGTCGTAGCAGTGTACATCAAAAGCGGTCATCTCTAAGATTTTGCAAAACATTTTTACAGATTTCCAAGCTCCTTTGAGCCTAATGTTCCGATAACTCATGTGGATTTAATTTAAGTCGCTTATAGTTTTATCCCAGTTTTCTCAGGTGTCGATTAATGGTATATTTCGATGGTTCAATCATCCTAGATAAATCACGTATGGTGGCATGTGATTGATCAATTAATTCTTCATGTAGAACCTATTCATTTATAACACCAAGTTTTCTTTAATGTGGCATATTTTTGAAACTAGTATCTCCGTTTTGAAACTTTTTAACCAATCTGAGACTCGTGGCTATATGCTACGAAACCTTCTCTTTAATATCACAAATAGATTTTGTAGTGACCTCATTAGTAAATCCTCTTTTCCAAAAATGACGGATCAAAACTCGAATTACAATTTTTCTGTATTTATGTTACTATAATTATAAATTCAGATAAACGCACTGATATGTTTATTTAAACAAAACTCACAAATATTGTTAGATAGTATAATATCAATGATCAAATCAATTTGTTAAGGATTGTCAATAAAAAAATATTTATTTTGATAAAAGAAAATCAAACCATCAAAATCCCGGAAACTTTTGGTACAACCTAATAATAATTGAATTCAAAGTTACCATAATTAATTTACTGTCTCTTGAACTTTAAAATATGACTAAATATTATCAAGAGAAAAAGGACAATATCAAAATATCAAAAACCGTTATTGATATCTATACAAAACTGGCAATGAAATCCTTTTGCTGCCACCTGGTGCGAAACTTTGACCACAATGAGAAGCGAACTTTCTACGTATATGAGCAACGGCGCTTTCACTTAATGAATTGTTCTTCAGAGCATTTTCCGCTAATGAAAGGAATCCCCCTGAAACATTAGGCGTAAGGACAACCGGAGACATCATTATTTTACAAATCCTATCAACGCTTTTCACAGGCCTTAAGATAATTGACGTCTGGGCTTTCATGAATGTCATAAATTAAAATATTTGAGGATTTAAAATGGTTCTTTCACTGTCGTTGTCCGAGAAATTTTCTCTTTCTATATCAATTTTTCTCACTGATTTTAATGGAGGAAAATATTTCAATAATGCTCAGCTGAGAAATAAATATTTATTTATTTATTTTAGTTGAAATAAATTTCGAAAATTAATAATTAATTATCATTTGCAAAATGAAGGTAATAAAACTTCCTCTACAATTCATTCGATTGCATGAGCCCCGAATAAATTTAATTTTACTAAAATAAAACCTTTTAATTAAAAAATTATTTTTAATTTATTAATTTTTAAATTGTAATTTGAGATTCATAAATGAAGACAGAATTGACATAGATGACTTCCGATAATTTTCTGATATAATTTTGAACGAAAAAATAAATGGAATAAAATTCTTGCAAATATTCTCGAAAAATATCGCAGGAAAATAAAAATAAATTAATCTTAATTATTAAGAATTTTGGTTTATTAAAAAAATTTTTTTTCCATTTCATTACCATCAAGTCATTAATTAATCTTAATTAAAAAATTATTATTATTATTAATATTATTAATTCGATTTAACAATAATTGTTATAATAAAGATAATGACAATAATAATAATAATAATAATAATAAATAAAAATAAAAATAATAAAAATAAATAATAGTAATAAATAATAATATTAATAATAAATAATAAAATTAATAATAATGATAATAAATAATAATAAATAATATTTTAAAAAATAATTAAAAAAATATTCGATAATAGTGATACAATTGCAAGACTTGTTTGATTAAAGAAACAGTTTCATAATGCAATAATAATAATAATGATATTAATGAAAATAATAATAAAAGAATAATAATAATAAATTATATTTTAAAAAAATATTCGATAATAGTGATGATAATACTAGAGACCTAAAGAAATACCCATGTATATTTCTGACCTACAATAAAATCAATGTCAATAATAACAAGAAGATAAAATTGACAACCAACAATTATAGTTTTATTAAGAAAAATCATAGTTTCCTCCAAGCTATTGTGGTATTGTAACCACATAATTTCTTAAAGAAAGTCCCCTCTGAGATGATTATGTATACATGTTTTGTTGAAGTCACGATATACTCTTGCCTTATCAATGTTTATTGTGTTGCCTTGTCTAACTATTCGGTATATGATTGGATAGATATAATTTTTGGTTCAATTTTCGCAGGCTTGTCAATGGACACCTTGGTCAATGATCTTTAGCTTTGAGGTTTAACATTGTTTCTTCAATCTGAATTATTTTATTTGGACCACCTAACAAGATAGGATTTTCATCAAAATATTTTTTATATTCTTCATTACTTTGGCTGGAAATTTGATAAGAACTAGTCTATAAGTGTGTATATGAAATAATAAATGACCTGCTTATATTAACATGTTTTACGATATCGCATAGTAAAGTACCATTATTGAACACACCGTGTTTAATCTCCAGTCGTTAAGTTTATAATTTCATCGTACTGGTTATAATTCGATGTGTACATTACAACAATTATTGTACAAGGTCTTCCAAAAGAAGCTTTACTACTTTAAGTCGCTATTTCTCCGTACATGAGAATTAAAAAGCCAAATAATTTTATTTATACCTTTATTTAAATACAGAACACAAAAATTTATATTTTAAATATGACGTCATTAAAATGACCTTACAATGTTGGGCTATTTTTATGGAATTTTGCATAACTTTCTGGCATAAGTCAATAGAGATTTGCTCCGAAATGTTGTCTTTGAGTTGTGTAATACTTTTTGGTTGATTAATATAAACTTTATCTTTTAGATATCCCCATAAGAAATAGTCTGGAGCCGTCAGATCGGGAGATCTGGGAGGTCAATCAACAAATTTTGCATTTAATTTTTTAACGGATACTGAAATTGTATTACCGCTTTCATAAAATATTTTGACAATTTCTGCCCGTTGTTGCATTTTATAACGATCCACATTTAATTTTCAAATGTTTAGCTAAAATAATGTTAAATATTAATTTATTTAAACAAAAACTACTCTTTTTTAATATGTTAAAAGTAGTAAAGCTTCTTTCGGAAGACCCTATATAAAATAATCTTAATATAATTACTTTAATTTATCCCATGTGTGAAAAATGACCTGGTCATCACCCAATATGTACAATTGAGTATAATTTGACCTACAATATTGCGATAGGTAAAAAAAACATTGTCTGAAATAATTTTAATTATTAAATTAAAAAAAATATATTTTTAAAATTATAATCCGTTAAAAAAATTATTTACAATTTTAATATTAAATGAGAAATATAAATAAATAAAGTTGATTTTATTTTTAGTTTGGTGGGGAGGGGTAAATGGTGTCAGAATAGAGGGAATTATTTAATAAATCTGTCATTATTAAATGAAGATTTTGATTAACATTCCTTGTTTAAATAATCAATTCTATTTTTATTATTCTGTGGCAATTTAATTAAAAAAATAACATTTTTTAATTTGATAATGAATTTGAATGATTGGATAAAAATAAAATTTAATTATAAAACTTTAATTATAAACTCTTTCCCCTTATTTCGAATTAATTAAAGACCTCAAATTATGAATAAGTAAAATTATTTATTTAATTCAATTTATAAACAATGACAGGGAAAAGAAAATCTTTTTTTGTTACTTTTTATATTAACAAAATAATTTAGTTTAATAATATTAATTTAATTTTCATTTTATTAAATTTATGATTGTTATAATTTTTAAAGAAATCACTATCATTAAATTTATTTTTTTTATCATTATTATTATTAATTTTCAATATTTTAATTTTAATGATTAAATATAACTATTTAATTATTGATTTAATTAATGTTCTATACAATAATTCTTAAGATTCTTTGATACATAAATTTAGAATATTATTTCAATTATTATTATGAATTTTACTAATTATTTAAAATATTGTTAATTTTATATATTTTTTATTATGAATTTTTGTTTAATTTTTATTATCATTTTAAAATTAAAAATTCCAGTATTTTCTTAATAAAAAAAATTTTAAACAAAAAAGCTAAAAAAATATTTTAAAAAATTTATAAATGATATTATAAATTAAAAAAAATTTTCAGACAAAAAAAATGTTGGTGAATTTTTATTAAAATATTAGTTCGTTCGCAAACCTCCCCTTTTAGATCCAATGAATTCCATTTGATGAGAGATTCACATGCCATGATCAGATCTAAAATGTTCTTTTCTAAAAAGTCATACGGAACCCAGTGGTTTTCTCATCTCGTTATTTTTATCTTTTTCACAACAGTGAAATGGTTAACACCCAAGCGCTGTGCTATCTCATGAGTTGTAATATACAGATTTCATTTGATTAGGATCCAAATTTGATCATCATTAGTGGTGATTGAGCGTCTTGTCCGGGTTCTATCATGTAAATACAGATCCCACGCACAAGTAACAAAATTTTTAAATGACTGACTATTTAAACTGGAAAGCTCACTTCGAGCGTCTGTTACACTTAGCTCTTTCTTGAATAAAAAAAGTAAGATATATCGGAAACACTGTTTTTCATCCTCAGTTTGACTAGATTTCTGCATTCCCGGAAATACGGTTAATAAAAAAATTTTATGTTATACAGTCAAGTTGCTGCAAAACAACAACGTTCGATTAATAGTTCATTGAATAAAATAATTATTTGATTTTATTAGTTAAAATCAATGCAGAAATTAATCATCGACCGAATAATACGAACGGCGTTTTTCCAGACAGCGAAAAATAAATAATCGGTGTTCATATTTTTATTGTTACTATTTTTAGTAACAATATCATTTCCATCGTCAGAGATTTGGCAAGAATAAAATCGCTTTCGAAATTAAATTAAAATTATTGAGGAAAGACAGTGATAAATATAAATAATATAATATAATATAATCTCGGAGAAATATTTGGCTGCATCGTAATTAAGAGGAAGAATATTTTTCCAATTTTCTTGTCTGATTTGGGTGAGAACAAACGAAATTAAAGCCCATTAATTATTTAATAAGTTTGAGAATATTTCCTCTTTTACTGTGAATTATTTATTATTGATTTTTCGTTAGGGAAAACTCCAATGTGACTGGGATTTATGTGAACTATTCAACCAGATCTGCATCTGTAATCCCTTGAAGAACTACTCCAATATCGCTCGTATGGTCTTTATCATCTCAGAAAAATTTGATAACTTGCCAAAACTAATTAAACATGCAATTTTCTTCATTTCCCGGCCTTGACCCTGACCCCCAAAAATGCCTACAGATGTCTCCACAATATTCATCACCACTTTCGTCCAACGCGAAAGAAGAATTCGTTTCTTTCTTCTTCAGTTCCGAGACAGTTTCTTACACGAAATATGTCTCGATAATTAATAAAAGAGTAAGAATGAAAAAAAATCCAAAAGTAATAACAATAATAATAATAATAATAATAATAATAATAATAATAATAATAATAATAATAATAATAATAATATTATTATTATTAT
>JBBMKC010230521.1:0-21865 GCA_037834085.1 Bipalium vagum | reverse complement strand
GGAACTTCTTTTCTAAGTTTTCTGAATGTAGCAAATGGATCTACAGCAATAACACGCTTCATTCTTCTTTGAGTGCGGTCAGTTGTCTTTGACGGACGTCCTGATCGTCCTTTGATATAGGTGCTCACACGCAAAGATTTGAATAGATTTGGGGGAATCTGACTATTAAGATCGTGTTAATGAAGGGCATCTATAACGAACTCTTTGAATTACATCTAAATGAATGAATGCTGCGCCAAAATATTCAATCAAGAAACTGCGAATCATTTTATGAAAATAAATTTGTAAATGGAAAATTATTTGTTTATGTTACTTTTTGTGTTTCGTCTCAAGTTTCTTTTTTGACCGGTCAATCGTCTCAAGTTTCTCTTTTGACCGGTGGATCGTATCAAGTCTCTTTTTTGACCGAGTTGGTCAAAAAACATGATCCTAAAGAGCTCTTTAGATAGGCCCACAACAACGTTAGCATAGGTCAGGTGAGCTATATAAGAGTTGCACAATTATAATGGAAGACATAGAGAACCTGTACATTCTGAATGTAATATTCAAGCAAGTACACCAAAATTTATTCCAATATTTTTTCATAACGAATCTGAATATGATTTTTATTTAATAATAAAAGAATTAGCAAATGAAATTCAATTAGATGAAAATACTTCAGATTTAAATAATGTTAATTTTTTCAATTAAACAGATATATTTAAAGTTTAATAAATATATTTCATTCACTTATACAAAAATTTTAAATTTGTAGATTCTTTAAGATTTCTAATATATTTATTAGATCAAAAACATTAGATGGAAAAAGATAATAACTTTAAAAATTTTGTAAGAGTTTTAAAAATGGGGGAATAACTCAATCTAATAATATTTTAAATTTTAAATTAAAACAGCAAAAGGAATTTTTCGTAATGAATATATTACAGATTTTGAAAAAATTAAGAGAACAGAAATATTACCAAAAGAACCATTTTATTCGTTTTAAATAAATTAAATATTTCTAATAAAGAATATAAAAGAGTTTATTCTAGGTTTTGTAAGAATCATTAGGAATACATAATTCTATATCCTAAGCAAGATGTGATTCATTAACAGATTTTTTGAAAAATTTAGAAAACTATTTATTTAAGATTTTTTTCAACTTTTGTATTAACTTGGATATTAGTATTATAAAAAATAGATTTAGATTTAATCACCGATCAAAATGTGTTTGAAACATTTTTGAATAAAAATTCAATATTTTATTTCAAGGTATTCTACTTCTAAAAGTTTTATTTTAAAAACTTTATAAGATTACTACCGTAAGTCTTAGCAAACATCAGCCTAAAAGCTGTTTTAATAAAAACTTCTTTCCGAGCCATTTTTATTTAACTATTTCGAAATTACTTATGGTGACAATCGCAACTCGAAATCCTTATCAGGAAATACATGAATAATTTGATTCTATTTGTATATAAAATGAATTTTCATTGAACTATTCGATGGTATAAAGGGGGTCCTTAGTTTTATGGTGTAATTAACTTAAAACCTTTCGTATGGTGAAAAACACAAATCAAGAAACAAACTACTTCAATTTCCCATTGGCGTGCGTGTGAACACAGTAATGAAATCATTCTTCAAATATATCTTCATTATCTTTTAAGAAAATAATCGATAGTTTTTGTTAAAAATACATGTAATAATATCAATATAAAAGTATAATTATTTTTCATTTTCTATTCACCGTTTTTTTCTCGGCCTATCCCTGATTGATCAATGGATAAAACAAAAAATTATATTCTAAATTTTAATGGAAAATAGTCTAATAAACTTGTATGACCATCTTTCTCACTCTTTCTCTCTGCCGCTCTCTCTCTATCGACATCTAGACAAAATGCAATTCCATTAAAAATCTATTCGAACGCTGGCATATTCAGCCGCTGAAGAATGGCAGCCAGAATGTCCTTTGGAGGGATGTTGTAATTGACAGACACGATCAGCTGTGCCATAACACCCTCTCGTGTGGCGATAAAACTATGCAACTCTTGTCGATTGCGAGCATATTTGACGGCCAAATTAAGCAACTCCACAGCTTTTTGAAGATCACCGTCTTTTATGTAGACTGAGGCCAGGGTGTTGTACGAATAAGAACACTTGGGATCATCCTTTTGAAAAGAAAAATCAAAAGATATTATATTGACTGTAAAACTGTCCGATAAAAACAAAAACCTTAATGGTTTCATTGAGTAACTTCTTAGCATCAGACAATTTATTTTGGGACAGCTTTATCATTGCCAAAGTCGTTACAATTGTACTGGATTTAGACCGAAACTCCAACAAATCTTCACATACTTTCTCGGCTTCATCACATTTGTTTTCGCTCAACAGCACCTGATTCAAAGATTAAAACATTTTTATTGATTAGAAATTGAAAATTTAAATAATTAATTAAAGTGAAAACAAAATCTAATAATAACGTAATAGGTATTGGTCAAAAATATTCTGTTTCGATTCTGAAAAATAATATGTTCACAGTTAATAATCGATCTTCAATGAAATCAAAGTATCCTAGTTGATCCATAAATTGAAAACCAAATATTGAGGATCGAAAAAAAATCCATCAATAAGTGTTAAAAAACATGTTTTTTTTTCATAAATTCTCATCCACTCACTATGTTTGGAAAACGATGTAAAAGAGTTATTTATTGATTTTTACTGAACATATTTATCTTTTCAGACATACTTGTGCATAAATGATATTGCACTCAATACAGCTCGGAAATTTCCTAACAAGTTGCTTGAACATTTCCGCAGAGTTTTCATTGACCATGGCACTCAGTCGAAACTCATTCAGAATTTTATGAGCCTGGAAAAAATAAAAAATCATAGTCAAAATAACAACATTTTTAAATATATGAATAAAAAAATATTTAAGATTAAACCTCGAAAAATTTTTAAAATCAATAGGAAAAAATCTAAGCGGTTTGAGAAATTCTTGGATATAATTATGCCACAATAAGCTCAATTTTCAAAAGTTAAGTAATAAAATTTTCAATTGAGACCAGAAATGGATCGAAAAAAATGGTTAAATAATATTTCCATTTACTAATCAAAATCCTTGCTAAAATATTTTAACTACCTTTTACCAGTTATCGCACATTGGTGCACACATTTTTAGTTAGAATTATAACGACCAATGAAAACTGATTAAATAATAATGACACTAACGATGCCCATTGATAAGTTTATACACGTCTAATCACAAAATCAATAAACTTTAGATAATCAGACAGATTCATAAAAAAAATCAATAAAACCAACAGCCGCATACGAATAGAAAGGATTCAGCTCCAGAGCCCTGCTATAATCGTTAATGGCCTCCTGAATCTTTTCAATGCTCTCGAAAAACGATCCACGATGATAATAAATGTCCGCACAATCCGGGTCGATTTGCAAAGCCTCAATAAAAGCTTTCTCAGCCTCATGAGCATTTTCACTAGCAAGCATGACCAGAGCCCGTTTAATAAGAGCATTGACAGTTACGGATGGCCGTGCGTACGCATTACGGATGACCAGATCAAAGTCGATAAGTGCCAAATCTTCTCGGCAACTAAGTAAATAAAACGTGCCACGCAAAAGATGAAGACGGCTTTTTTCTTCTTCCGATAAAATCGGGTCCGACTTGAGCATTGTTTGTACAGTTTGGAAGCTTTCTTCATATCTTCCCGATTTCAAGAGATCCGTTACATGTTGCACCATATCGGCGTGGTCACTGTCGCCCGATCGATCCATGAGATCTGAAATTGGTTGGTTACCATCATTTATGAACGGATCATTGGGAAATGATCTAGTGTGAAATAGATTATTAGTTTAAGAGAGTTTTTTTAGGAATGCATTCTATTTACTCTAAATACGTCTTGATATAAAAATCCGACTGCAAAATCGGAGTTCCGATCAATTCCTTTTCAACTTCCGTTTTGGCAATGTCTTTGACTATCTCTTCTATTCGGTTCATAAGGTCCTAAACGATTTTATGAATAATAATATTTAACATATTAGACATTGGAAAGTATTACATACTGTCATTTTAAAATTGTTAAAAATCGATGCAGCAGTAATGTCTATTAATGCCTCACGATATCGGTTTTTCTGCTGAAAAATTCGTGATCTACGAATAAGAGCTTTCTCATATCGTGGATGTAGTAACAGTGCTTCATTCAAATCTAATAATGCTTCGTCTAACTTTTTCATGTTTTCCAATGCTACAGCACGATTCTGATATAATATAGCTTTATCTTGCTTAAAAGAAGAAGGACACAATGACAACGCTTCAGTATAACAGTCCCTAGCCATTTCATGTCGACCTGCTTTGAAATATGAATTTCCTTTTTCTTTGATTTTGACTGATTGTGAATGTGGATCTGATTGAACTTCTACTGTTTTCGATTGATTTAATAAGGTATCTGTATCGTCAATGTCTAACAAAATATTAATACATGATTATAATCATCAACTATTTTATTCACCCAAACTTTTAGCTGGTTTTAATTTCTTTCTAGAACGCAAATAATAATACACTCCAACTGATGTCGTAACAGCAATAGCTCCAACGACAACTGCAGTTTTCCAATTCAAATTAGACGTATTTTGATCATTCATGTTAGAAATGTAATAATCAACTGCAATAAGTATTTATTTGAAAAAAATAAAATAATGATGTTAAAGCGTTTTTAAACAATTATGAATTCAAATTTATAAAATTTCAAATAATCATTTTAAACAACGTTGAGTCTTCATTACACATGTAATCCAATAACAATTTCTAAGATATTGTCATTTTTAACTTAAAAATCGCCAATTTTTGTTATCTAAGATTTCTTCAAATCGGTAATCTTTTGAAATTTTCTAATAAACTTGTATCTTTTACTATTTAAATTAAATTTTTTTGACCTATATGATCTGAAAATGTTTAATATTAAAACTGTAGTTTTTTAGTAAAATAAAATAAAATTTTCCTTACTTATATCATAATGAGCATAGTCAATAAAAAATATGATTTAAAATAAGTCATGAGTTTGAATTTAAATTTTTGGATGTAACTGGTAAATATCAGCTTTTTTAAAAAGTAATATCGGTTTTAAGACAAACTTCGAATAAAAATAATTAAGTCAATAATATTTATTCATTGAAATAGTCACTGTCTGCTTCTATAATATTCAGCCAACATTTCACTATCTTTTCAATTCCTGATTGATAGTATGTGAATTCGTTACTTTAAAAATCTGAGATTACTAATACTTCGATCACCAGAAGATCTCGTTAATTTATTTACATACTAGAATCAAACCTCTTTTTTGAACCGAGCTAAGCCATGAACCACCTTGAATTTTATGTAATTTTTCACTTTTATAATATTTAAATGAAAACCTCAAAAATTGGACCATATTTAAAATTTTATTAGTTATATTGTTTATTAAATGTATTAAATTAAAAAATTAATTAAATTAAGCTGAGTTCCACATAGATATCAGGAAAATATGCAATTGTCAAAGAAAATTAAGACAAGAATATTGAATTAGCAAAATGTCTGTTTAAAGAATTAATGCAGATTTCTTTATGGAAATCGGTAATCTTCAATCATGGATTCGCATTGACATATTTTTATCTTATGTTTGAGAGATGCAAAGAATATACTCTTTAATTTGATTTTTGAAAATGTAAGACTTTTGGTGTTTAGAACTAATTTCATGCAAACTTAAATAAAATGCCTGATCTCGAGAAAAAAATGGATTTCTTTAAATAAATTTTGTAATGTTTTATTGTTTTTAATTAATGTGTATGATTTCACATATATATGACTAAGACTAGGATTTTTATGACCTAAAATATTTTATCTATAAATATATATAAATATATATATTAAAATACTTTTTATAACTTAAACAAACTTTTAATACCCAAAAAATGATAATTAGTTCCATAGTAAATTATAAAAATCCAAAATTTGATAAGCTCCATAAATAAAATTTATTTATTATGTTGAGTTACAATAATAATAAGGGAAAATAATAACAATGGGAATGCAAACCCAATGTTAATTGGGAAGATAGTAATAATAATAACAATGATAAAGATCAACCTCGGCGTCGAGGTGGTAAAATAGGAATTGTACTCTGTCGTGGGAGTTATTAATTTCTTTTGTCTCGGAGTGGATACAAAGATAGTAATTAGAGGCTATTGGTGGAAACAGCCATCTCGAAGTGTAGGGATTGGTGATCGTAGCCCAATCCCTACGGCTATATAAAGAGACGGCTATTCCCACCAATTTGCCCAGAGAAATTTAACGACAATGTACGAGTGATTCAACAGTGACAATACGACAGCGACAGTTCGGCAGTGACAGTTTACAAGTGATTCGACAACGCTTTCAACTCCGAAGACGACGATTCTCAAATTCATATTCCAGTCCTGAGCAAGTGGATATGACAACGCAAAAGGATTTAACAAGGGGACCCGGAGGACTTGAGAGCCCCTGGGCGACCCGGGGACCCCTTGTTGCTCTTGGTGAGATCGTTTATTTTTCTTTTTGTTACATTAGGAACCTCATCTGTAGTGATCATCTCTCTCTTTATAATTAGTAATTGCATTTTTATCATTATTTTGGGGTGATTATTTTTTGACATTTTGATTAACTGACTTATCATTATTTATTGGGGTAATTTACAGAATGAATTCTTGCGGTTATATTTAGCTGTGATTGTGTTTTTCCTTTAAAGTTTTATTGTGAGAGTTTTGATTCAGTTCTCAGGTTGCGGATAGAGTATTATAATGGGTATTTTGATTCAGTAGATAAGGTTTTATTAAGAGAATTTTGATTTGAGTCCAATGTAATCGAATAACTAACACAGCATTGTAAACGTGAGGAGTTACGGGTACACGAGCGAAAGCTTTTGTCTCAAAGTATAATAGTAACAATTACAAGGGTACAGAAGGAATTAGCCAAGGTATAGCCAAGGAATTAAAAATTCCCATGATATAAGCTAGATGACATTGGACACCAATATCCTTAAATGATTGTTGAGCAAATTTCACACAAACTGAATCATCGTAGTCTAATTTTCCAATAATATTGGATAAAATTTGGAAATTTTTATAACAATAGAAGTCGGCATTCAACCATATTCCCCATCGTGTTATTACCGGCCTAAGAGCTAGTCCTAAATCTGGTACAATCTGTCTGAACAAGTTCACTCAGTATAGTGCCTTCAAATATATTTTTTTGGTGCTACTGATTAACAAATTAAACTTTGGATAACATTTTCTTATTTCCTCAGCTACATGATGCAATCCATGGGCGAGACATGTAACTTATATCATTTTATTGTACAAGCAACACAACCCGGTAGCTGCTTTTATTATATATGGACCACCATCAGTAACGAATAAAAAATGTTATCGCGTGGTATTCATTTTGGCCATATAAGAATCATGGACTCTTCGAATAATTTGCATATGGTTTGGTAGTTTACTCTCTCAAATACTTCAGTTGTCAAAAGAAGCATTAAGTCTTTATTGTCAATCTCTAGTGTTCCAATCATAACATTGGTAATGTAGCGACCAGTGACATCAGTGGTTTCGTCTATTGATATCCAAATTTTCTTACCATTGGCTGCTTCACGTATTCAATCTATTTTTTCATCATAAAAAATTTTAGATTAGGAATTAATTGTGGCCAAAAGTAATGTAGAAAAACAAAAATCATGAATAAAGATATTCTTCGAAATTCATTAATACTACTCATTGTGTATTTGTGAAAGGTCTACAGCAATCTACTAACATTAAGATATTAATGTTGAAGTTTCCTTGAGACTCAGAATTATTTTGCTTACTCTGTCAAGCGCTCAACTTTTACTCGCTGGCATAAATTAGTAACACAGTTTCTAAGGCCGATTTATATCGATAACAAGCACACAGGTTGATTAAATAATAGTCTTCAAAACTAACTCTGATATTAGTTAAGTTTTGTTATCAAATATCTGTAATTTTATTTCATTAATATTTTTTTGTATTAAAAGAATAATAAATTGGAATTTTTGATCTTTCAATAATTCTTCTAACATTGTTTAATTATTCTAACATTGTGAAGAAGACAAACTGCTCGAACATTGTTTGAATTAAAGTCGCAATTAAATTTTTTCTTATATCATTATAAAATCTTCGTTCAACAATATTATAATCAATCATGATTTTTTTATCATAAAAATTTTAACAATTTTTGATTCATAATCACCTTCTATATAACGTTTGTTTTCAAATCCTAAAATTTCACCAATTGAATTTTCCAGAAAAGAAAGAATACAACCTTTAAATACTTTCAATATACAGTTTGAAGAAAGCGATTATTATTAATTTTTATATAATATTCTTCTGGTTTAATGATTCTAATTCTTTTACACTTTTATATCCATTCTCAATATATGAAAATATTTCAGAAATTTCATATGCTCCTGGAGTTTTCCTTATCTTTCGAGATATTTTTTCTTTTGAATTTGTAACCTTTACATTTAATCTATTTGTTACTATTGTACCTTAACCAAAATCACAAAAATCACAAATTAAAAACAGTTCAAATGTCCAAAAATCAAAATCAAGATTTTCCAACCAACTTAAAACCGAAAATCAAACACAAATAAATAATTCAAATCACAACTTCAAAACCAAATGATTAGAATGAAATTTAGATTAATGAAATTTATATACGAAATTTAGATTAAACCAAGAAAATAATAAAACAGAACAAAATTGAAATAAGTCTCACCCGGAGTGACAAGGAGTGTCCTGGTCGTCCTCTCGGTCATTTTAAGATTACCTAGGGATTCCCTTGGTAAATCCTATTGCATTGTCGGTGGCATAAACACGAAAGAAAAATATCACTGGAATTTCAAGTTCTGAAAAATTTAATCTTCTCCGATAGCTACAAATTTCTGTTAGAACAAAATAAGCCTTCTTTGGGATAATAACTTTCGTTTCAATAATCTATATCCTTGAAAACTAATCCTCCTTTGAAAAAATAATTCGATCACTAATATCTATTTTAAAAATCTATTTTTTTGTGGCTTCCCTGGGCATTTTATGGGAATAGCCATCTCTATAATCCGTCGTTTCTAATCTTGGCAATTCCACATTCGTTGTTGTCAAGATTAGATCATTTATTGATAAAAAGTATTATTATTAGAATTTATTATTATTTTAAGTCTTTTGCGGTCTTTATAATTCAAAGGATGTGCCTTTGTTCACAAAACAATAATCAGGGAAACGGAATCAACAATAATATGAAGAAGATAATGTGAAAGAATAATAATAATAATAATACTAATAATAATGTGAAGAAGACAAACTGCTCGAATCACTGGATGCCTTGAAGCAAAAAGTTCTGGTGCCTTCAACCAGCCAAATGAGCCAGGATCTATTCACTACTCCTACTTCAAAACCGAGGAAAACCATAAAATGGGTCAGACCATTGCAGACATCCGTTGAAAGTAATGAAACATTAAATAAAGATGCAAATCAGTGGGACGGGCTGAGAGTAAAAGAAGAGATTCAAAAATTCAAAAAATCTGGGAAAAATGTTCCGCAAAAGATTAAATGAAAACAGAGCTCCTTCGGTAGACAATTTGTGGAATATTAAGCCTTACAATCAGATAAACAATCATATAGCCTCGAACTATGAGCAGCAGAAAACAGCAGCCAGAGAATTACATGGGTTGTTAACCAAAAATCTATCGATGCCAATAAACAACAAAATATGGGTCATAAACCAATTCAAAATGAACTGTAATCCATGTAAAGCATATAAGCCTGGCCTTAGACTTACACGGAACTCTAAACCATCAAATCTCAAAGTAATGTTCAGCAAAAACATGAAACGAGCGAGGGAGTTCATACGAAACATCAATGACCCAGAAATTATGACACGTCCAACTCTTGATAACATAAAGGCCGACTTTGATAAATCTATAATCCCAGAACCGCCTAACTGGTCGTCCTCGATCGCTTCAATGATCAAGCAAGCTGGAAAAAATTCGACTTTAGTCTACTCACCGCAGCTGATATCCTACAAACTCTGAAAAGTAGAAATAAAAAATCATCCCCTGGCCCAGATAGGATCATATATAACGACATCCTGTTTGCTGACCCAGAATCCCTGATCTACGAACATCTCTTTTAGTCAATAATACATGAACGAAAGATGCTAGACCTGTGGAATTTAACAAAATTAATTCCAAAGCCGAACAAAGACGACTACTCAAAAGTTAATGCTTGGCGTCCGATTGTGCTTCTAAATACAAGCTACAAGCTCTATACCTCAATTCTTTGCAAACAGTTAGAGGACTGGGTTTGGGAAAAGAAGCTGATGCACAAAAATCAAAAATCATTATGGCACTTTGAAGGCTGTTCCGAACACAACTTCACGCTGACTCTGAAAATCGAGAAAGCTAAATTAAAGAAGGAGGATCTTTTTATTTGCTTCATTGATATTGCAGATGCATTCCGAAGTGTGCCGATCAGAGTTGTATTAGACATATTAGAAAGACACAGAGTTGGTGAAAATGCACGACAAATAATCGAAGACTTATATCAAAATTGTCAAACCAAAGTTTTCTGCGAGACCATTTTTACAGACCTATAGAAGTTAAGAGGGGAGTAAGGTAAGGCTATCCATTATCTATGCTATTGTTTAATATAACGATAAATACGGTTTTTACAGAAAACTATAGGAAATTCCCTCAGTTCGAATTTGCAGTACTTGCTTACGCTGATGACTTCACTGTCGTTGCCAAGAAAATTGGAGATTTGCAAAACATGGTGAACGATGTGATTAATGTCATCTAGTGGCCAGGGATGACAGTAAACGCTTCTAAATGCGCGTTTTTAAATCTATATAAGAAGAAAATCGGACAGATAACCATCAATAGCAGCCCTAAACCGAATACTAATACTAATGGTACAGATACTTGGGTATAGATAGGGGGTTTAAAATTGAGCGAAACCCTTATCATATCTATGAATCAGTGACGAATCTGATGCGCAAAATATGCAAAAATGGGCTATATCCTTGGTAGGCCGTAAAACCCCCTAAAACTTTCCTTCATTTTTGCGTTCCGCAACTATAAAACAGCGGTATCATATTTAAATTGCTCTGAAACTACGACCAAGAGTGAAGGTACACACTATGGGCTAGATTTTATTCTTAGAAAACATCTACGAGAATTACTTTTGCACTCACCGTTGTCTCCAATCGGATATTTATACTGTCCAGTAGACAATGGTGGACTGAGTTGTATATCAACATTTGATGAATATATAACCCAGTCGATCATACAAGCTCATCGGATGATGAACACCTCAGATAAGCAAATGTTGAATCTAGCCTTGAATTCCTAAAAGTCTCAGTCAAACGCAGAAATGGGCATGGACTGGTTAAACAAAGCACTCAATAAGGTCCTACAACGGTCCTGGTGGTCCAAAATTAGCATGGCTATACATTATTTTGATTATTTTTTTTATTTGCAAATATTAATTTATTGTGATTGATATTGTGTCTTGTAGTGACATACATGTTACTGTATTTATTTTGATTCTCGAATTCAAGAACATGTAATAACTATTAGTGATTACCGGTAGAAATTTAAAAGGTAAAATTACATATTTTTAGAAGTAACACTAGTTTGATTCGGAAAGGTGTTGATTAACTTTAGCATGAGAAAGCATTTGATTAGCATTGACACATCTTTTTTTTCAGTTTGGGTTTAATAAATCTTAATTATATGTTATTTGATTTTGCTCATATGATTATCGTAGAACTTAACCATAGGAATGTGAATAGTCAGTCATATTGTAGAATTATTTTAAAATTTTTAGGATCTAACAACTATCTATCAAACCAATGGATTTTCTAACACCACAATGCTCCAGTACATCAATCTTGTACTGTCAAAAAAATTTTAGAAAATCTTGGAATTAGAGTTTTATCATGACCTGCCAGATCGACAGACCAGAAAATGTCTGGGATTATATAGTTAAAAAAAATTAACTCCTGGGAAACACTACCTATTAACTTGGAAAAATTAAGACAATTTATTATTGAACTAGATTAAAATTCCACAGGCTTATCTGGACAGTTTAGTGAATACTCTGCCTAAAAGGGTTAATGCACTGAATAAAGCTAGAGGCGGGATACCAAGTATTAACTGTTATTTTATTTTTGTATTTTGTATGTAAGAAATAAATAAAGCATTTTGAGTTAAATGTTGTATATTTATTATGAAGCATGATTAAGGCAAAATAAAAAGTAATATTCATTCTAATACACAGTGGGCAAATAATTTTGTCAGAGTGTGTAACAGATATTAATTAACATTATTGACTGTCCAAAATGAGAGCCCTATTATTTTGAATGAAGAATTTTTAAAAATTTGGAAATTATAATTAAATAAAATAAAAATTATAACCTTAAAGTAAATTTTACTCTTAATTTTTCAAATATTTAATTCTATTCAGTGTTAATAACCACACGTAGATAAAGAAAATGTTATTAATAGAGAAAAAATTTAAATATCGAATAATGAAAAAATTAATTTTTTTAAAAAATCAATTTAAATATTGGATCGAGACTACCTTCATGCATAGCCACTATCAACCAAAAATATTTTAATAAATTTAATGATAAAGAAATAAAATAATAATCAATGTTAGTGATAATGATTTAGTCATGGTTCTTATGTTCACTATCCTTTTGTAATATTAATAATGTTTTATACTATCAATTTTTTTCCAATAATTAACAAATTTGTAACACTAACAAAAACAAAGTAAACAACAGTCACATTAAAATTTGAATTTTTCAATTACGTACATTATGAATCTTTAAAACAAAATTTGATAACATTTCATGAAAACCATTGTTTAGCATCTCAATTCCTGTTTATTAACATTTAATTATCATTACTTTTAGTATTTTAATAAAAATTTCAATGTTCACGAAACTTACAATTTATCATTATTTTAAAATAGAATTTTATGTAGTCCATTTCACTTTAAATGGACTCAAATCTGATTTTATATCATTAAAAACAAGAGGAAATGTATTTCAGAAAGTTGGATTTAATTAATTACATTTCTTAATGTACAAATTCTCATGTAGAAAGAATTTTTATTCATCGTATTATAATCAATTTTTTTGCTATAGAAACAACAATTTTTATTGTATCTATTAGACTTTACGTGGATATGCAGTAGCATAAAATCTTTCTCCAATGTTTAATTAACAATTATTAAAACCATTAACTATTTGTTTAAAAAAATTGAAAAAGCTATAAAAATCTCAATGTACTGAGTGAAAAATTAAATCTTTGTTTGAATTAAGTTGGTTAATTTATATCTTAAGACTCAATAAAACTGTGAGATATGCATTACACAACCTTTTTTCAAGATAATACTGAAATTATGCAATATTATGAAAAATACCTAACTGATTTTAAATAAAATGACAGCTCAATTTTTATGACTCATTATACATCGACACACACCATTTTCATGTAATACTGTCGAGTCGGTATCCCATTACAAAACTATTCCACCACCAGCTATTAAAGAAAGTGTAATTGAATGATTTCATAAAATTAAAGTTAATCGATTATTAAAGCTATCATATTTACCTCTCAATTATTAATAAAAACAGATTGAATACAATGATATTTATTATTTAATAAGACAACTAAATTTTCACTATTCCAAATAACAATAAAGCAGCAAACACCCCAGATTATAATATAATATAAAACATAACATGACTAAACAATTAACAATATTAAAAATACTATTATATTTTTAAGGTAAGATACTTATAAAAATACATTTTTCCAACTAATTCTTCCTGGAAACACCTGAAAAATTCCAATGTTCAGAAAAACCAGCAGAAAACAATAAAACCAGGCATCATTCCACAACAAAGACATCATCACCATTATTTTTCAACACAGATTCTCATACTTATTATCAAAAACATAGACACAAACATTCACAACTTCGGACTCGATTCAAACTGAAAAGTTGCCCACTGCACTCTGTTCACCCATCAGCTTAATCTCCGCTGTTTCACTCGACCCCTCATCTCTGTCTCTCTAATTCAATCTCACTCTGCAGCGCAAAATGTTCTACAAATAAAACAAACGATTCCTGATTCGTTCGTTAATGACCACCGGACTGGCGCCCTTGTGAACTTTTCCAACAAGTTCCGCCAATCTGTGAGCATAATGAACAGGGACCGGCACCCGAATTGTACCCATCCAGTTGAAATAGAGGTGGGTCAGAGCATACGTGATTTTCTGCAATTCATTTGGCGCCATCGGTTCCATGGTTCCCTTCTTGGTAAGCAGACGCGTATCCTCCAGTACATTGTAATTTGTTGGGGTGGCCGTACCTTTTGTCGTTCTCTGTGAAACGAGAAAGAATTCGTAAAAGTTTGGCTTCACAATCTCCTTGTCCACGACTGTTCCTGGATTGGGATTGTTGCCACGATTGAACAATTTCGTTCCAATTCGCTTTTTTACAATGACGTAAATGATTTGCGGAACAGGGAAACCGTTGGTTTTGTAAATATTTTCAATCAAGGGCTTCATCGCGTCGACCTCAAAATTTTTCGTGAACTGCAACTGGTTGTCACCCACGCCATCGCGGAAAACGAGAATTCGTTGGGGTAAAATGTCGTATCGCTTCTTGAAATCTTCTAGAGCCAGATTGAAATTTTTGCCCAATGTCTCGTGAAATTCTTGTCGACCTTTCGGTGAATTGACAAAACTCATATATTGAGTAAAAGTGCTGTTGATTGAAAAAACTGAAGCCTGTATTGATTTTTTACTCGACTTATTATGATACGTATCCATGCCAACAATCATAGTTGGTCGAAGTTTTATTTCCACTGTCCACGGATCATAGCCGAATTTGGAGAATATTTGCATAACTGTCTTGCTGGACACAACCTTCCGGCGCTTGTCGTTTCGATTTGTTCCATTGCGAGTCGTGACACACTGCGTCAACAGACCTGTGTTCATCGTGAACGATTTCACTTTAGCGTAGACTCGGTCGTCAGGCACAAAAACCAAAGCCATCTTGGCACATCCGCTGCCGCTACGAGCCGCATCGTTAAGACAACGCTCAACATCGTTCGGTCCACAAGTGTTTACCTTTCCCACTCGAGCGTCGATTCTCATGTTTCTCAATTCTTGCTCCACATCATTCATAAAACTTTTGTACTGGAAATCGTTTCGATCAACAATGACCACATCGATTTCATGCTTTCTGTCGCGCTTGATATCGAACTGAACACGGCCAAATTTCCAATCGTCGCCAGCCTTTTCATTTATCTTTTGACCTCCACTGATGACGTCACATGGCGGTAGCTCACGACCCTCGATTTCGAGCGGCTTGTTGTCGATCTTTAACTGCCACTTGTTACACATTCCCTGTGCATTGTCGCTCTGTCTAAGCCAAGAACAGAATGCCGGAATATCTTCCAATCGCTCTCTTGGTTCTCTTTTAAGCACGCCACCTAAGTTCTTCTGCAAATCCATGTTTGACTTCTCCTGATCGGAAAAACCGCACAAAAAGCACAGTTCTCCTGGAATGTTCAGGGTCATATCCTTGTCTTCTGGAGCTTCCTTTTCCTCTGGCTGCTCTTCACCGCGTTTCCTTCGCTCACGTCTCATTGGTCGCTTTACTCGAGTCAGCACAAACGGCTGATCGGTTTGGGTCAGGCGGATGTTGTAACGCTCTTTGAAATAATCAGAATACGACAATGTTCGTCCACCCATTTCAAATCTTTCGTCAACACTCATTTCTTTGATTTCGCTTATTCTATAGGTCTTGTTGTTATACTTCGTAATTATATCTCTACCTATTAATTGATCGATATTTCTTCGATTGTATGCTTTCATTACGGAGTTATCATTTAGCACCCTATTGATTCGCTCTATGTACAAAAGAGTTGTTAATTCGCCATTTGGTTTTGTTCCTCTTTGCAGTGTTGTCCCAAACCCACCTAGAACTTTGAAGCTATTGGTTTCAAAATATGTCGGCCCAGAGTTACGATTCACTTCCTCTTTTGTTGTATTGGGACTTAAAAAGTAACCTTTTCCAATTCTTTCTTGACCTAGCATTACTTGTAAATTGTTTAACAAAACATTTATCATTTGGTAATATTCTTCAGTTTCTGGTAAAATGGTGGACACTAAACGAATTGTCAATTTTTTGTCATCGTGATTGTATTCCTGGATATCAGATTCTCCGTGCCACTTTTCGCTTGTAAACAATCTTCGGCCATCGAAGCAAAATGCTCCGGGCAATCTATTTTCTTGACATATTCTAACAATGAATTGCAGTTTGACTTTTGGTGATAACCCGACTTGGGAAAACACTGAATCATACATCATATATTTTTCTGAGCGCAACACCGAAAATTTCGTAAAATTTGACTGCAACCTGACAACACGTCCAAGGTTGCCAGTTTTTTCTAATATATCGGCTGGCTGGAGATTTGGTTCGACAATGCGAAAAGTTCGTCGAAGACCACCCCGATTTCCCATTTTACCACGAGTTTCACTTCCATTCGTCTCTAATTTCGCCATTTTTGATGGTACTTAATTGAAAATTACATTTTAAAAAAGGATTATTATTCATGTTGTTAAAATATCTTACTTTCGTCCATTATTATTTTTCTAAAATATGCAATTTAAACAAATAGATTTCAATATTTGTTATTGAAACTAACAAAAGCTTTGTTATATTTATTTTTATATTTACAATATAAAGTATAAAATAACGAATTTCTAGAATGTATAATAATTTAGTTTCATTTTACAAAATAAGTATATTTAAATTATCATGATAGGTATTTATAAGTTATTAAGAATTCATTTTATTTTTTGAAATGATTTAATATTGTTTTTACATTACAATATTATTACAGTATTATTTTTTAATTACCAAATAATTTATTAAATAAACGTAATACTTTATAAGCTTTATAAGATGATGTCATAGTTTTAATATAAGTTAATTATAAATATTGTTAAATGGAATTAAATTTTAAATGTTTATTTTCTCTAACATATTTATGCATTTAAGTAATTTTTGGTTTAAATTCATATAAAATGAAAACTGAAATGCTTTTGATAGCAGCACAATTTTTTATTCGTAAAAAGAAATTTTTAATCGTGACTTATTTTATTTTGAAAATTAGCTTTATAAAATTTAGTTTCATTAAAATAATTTTTATTCCTTTAAAGTTCAGTTTTAACTTTGGTTTAAGACCTTCAATATATAAGATTTGCTTATACTAAAAATCTTGAATTAATATATATATTTATTTATTGGTTGCTATTACTGCTAACTTCGTTTTTAATACCTTTTCATTCAATTGATCATCACCTCATATATCTTCACTTCATTTCAGTTTTCATGCTTTTGGTATTATCTCGTTCACTACGAATATGTTGGGCTTACCCAACACATTACCCGAATAAGGCTAACTAATAGGGGCCGGTAAAAAGGATTCGAATAATAATAAACATCATTATTACTATGATAATAAAAAAGTAATAAAAATAAATAATAGTTCAAATACTAAGAGTATATCCCACTTAAAAATTACCCAGAAAATAAGTACAAGTTTTAAAAATAACTTATTTTTCAGAAAATAGTTTTCAAAGACAAGGATCCTTAATTAGTAATTAGGGAATTTAAAGAATTATAAAAACAATTTTTAAAAAATTGTGTATTTTATGAATTTTTCCTGGTGCTTGTGTTCGGGTTCCCAATCAGATTGGCTAACTCTGAGCAACCTCTAATAGTTTGGGAATCTCAAAAGGTGTTTTTCGTAAGGTATTCTTCTTTCATTTTCTGTTTTTTTATTTATCTTATTTATTAACTTGACATTTAATTATTGATTAATTGATATTTAATTTTTGCTTACTATTATTGGTTATTACAGTTGATTGCTGTGTTAATATTTTGTTATTTCATGGATTATGTGAATGTTCAATTATACAATTTGGTGGTTGTTACCAGTGTTATCTGGATCCTTTTTGACTATTTGATAGTGTTGTCATTTTTATTTTACGAGTAGCTTTGTAAATTGTGATATGAATACAATTTAATATTATGAAATTCACCCTCTAATAGAACAAAAATCAAGTTAAATTAGGAATAATTAATATGAAACAAATATATTTAGGTAATTTGTACAGCTATAATCTTCTTAATCCAGCTGCTACATCCTTCTCAGTACTTCGTTCAGAACCTGATAATGTTCACTTTCACTCCTCATAAATACCAATATGTCATCAAGATAAACCATTGGTCCTTTCATACCACCGACAACTTTGTCGGTATCTCCTGAAATGTCTTTGCTATTCCAAAGGGCCTTATTAAAACAATACTGTTCTTCATTGGTAGAAAAAACGTCTTGATCCTCCAACTCCCCTTATAGTAAGCATTACCTAAATCAATGGAAGTGAAATACACGGGTTGAACAAAATAATGGAAGCATTTAATATTTTGACATTTTAATCTTTGAACATGTTTTAAACAATAAAAACTTGATATATTTTAATAATTTTTACTTGTACTTGTCTTTAACAGCTCTGTATATTTTACTGAATTAAATTTTCCTTTGATAAAAATGTGAGATTGCCATTGGGCAATGTCAACCATAATGCCGTCACCACTGCATTGTCAGCTCTGTCGACAAATATATTCATTTTTTGAAACATATATTCGCAAATCATCAGAGCCATGTAGGCTAAATCATTTTTCGTCAGTGAACACAGTTTTTCCGCAGACATGATTTTCACTAATCCAAGTACTCCCTTTCAACAATCGCTCTTCTTTATGTTTCTTACTTAAATAAATCAGATGTACTTTTTTATATCTCATCCACTTCTTTTCATATGCCTTTGAATATTTGATAAAGAAATATTCAAATCATATTCTATTTTTAATTTATTTGCATTTACCGTACTATTCACATCTTTCAACTTGCCTATTATTCTTTTCATACTCAAATTCTCTCGTTTTCTTATTGTTAATTTTGGTCCACATTTCTTACAGATATTCTTCTTTACATATCTGCATAAAATAATTGCCGAGTTTCTTGTTATTTTCATAATTTTCCCTATTTGAGTGTAAGAATTATCTTCATTTAAAGCTAAGAGTTTTTTCCTCCAAACTTTTCATTTAATTGCTAAAATTTAAAAACATATATCATGCACAAATAATAAATAATTACATAACGTTTAATAAAATATTAGGAAATGCTTAATAATTAACAATTTGAAAAATTATGCTTTAATTTAAAATGTAGAATTTAACACAATTCTTATTTATAGTATTTAAACAATTAATATTTATAATATAATGAAAGAAATATTATTTTGAAGTAATGTACAAAATAAATACCCTTGAACTTGACATTATACATAAATAAAATCCTTTAAAATAAATGTAAATTACGTGGTGACGTCAAAAAGTATCTAGAATGAAAGACATAATTAACAGAAAAATTAAGTTTAAACTTACTTAAATATAAATCTGTTTATATACATCAATAAAATAAAAAAAACGTATGTGGTGTTTAAAAAATTGTGACGATCAGTATATTTAAAGAAAGTTGGCTATAGTTTATGAAAATACCAGACCTATCAGACTTTCAAAGAAGTTAGATTGTTGTACTTTACTCTGTCCATGGCGTCTGTCACCTCATTCACATTCGGCATCTGAAATGTCTACCTTTCTGTCACTGCATTTAACTGGCAAAAAGATTTAAAGTTTTATAATCGACTTGGTGTTCATTTAACTTTCATATTACAATTGTCAGGTTAAAAATATTAAAATTATATTAACACCTTACTCCTTACGTTACGTGCAGATAAATACTTATGAAACAAATAGTTTATGTTAAGTTGCTCAAACTCAGATTACATCTTCACATATTATTAACTCACTCTGAGCAAAATTTAACAAATGGATCAAGGCATAAACTGCTTCCAGATTGTTTATTTTTTTCAAATTTTTTTATAAACATCTTTTGAATTTGAAACAATAGAATCAAATCAACTTGTTGTTTCTACTACTGAAGCAGTTACACCAAATATTCCTACTAATATTGGTATTAAAGGTAAAACTCTTCCCTTTTCTTCTTCAAATGTATCTTTAATTTCATTTATTATTTTTTAGATAAGTAATACTGCTTACCATTAAAAGTTAAGTATTTCGATTTCTTAACGCCAATAATATTTTTAAATTTCCTTCCGTGATTTCAGACATTTTTTATAGAAAAACGTTGATATCTTTATTTTTTAAAAATTTTGATTTATAATTAATCAAAAAATATTTATCCAGTGTATATGAAAGATGTCTCATTCGAAAGACCACTATCAAAATTTTAACTCAATGTATTTTATAATATAACTGTTATTTTATTATATAACTGTTACAAATGTTATATAATACATGTAAAAATCAATATTTTATTGAAACTATGATTCTGGGAAGAAAGTTTTTGTGCAGTTAGATAGAGAATTGTATGCAGATAATTAATGTAAGCAGCTATTTCAATGAAGTCACTCATAGTTTCAAAAAATTTATTAATCCAAAAAAAATAAAATACTTAAAAAATTTCCGTAAATTAATTAATTTAAATAAAGTGTCTCTTTTATTAATTTTTAAAAAAGATATTTTAAAATTAAATTAATATTTTAAAATTAACCAATACATTACAATAATGAATATTCGAATATCGAATTTTAAAAAGGACACTTTATAAAAATTTAAAAATTCGAAAAATATGTTCGAATACTCACAATTAACATGAAATAAAAAATATATCATCGATTTAGTTTCAGAAATATTACAAAAAATCAAAAAATTCAGTAATTCAATCAGAATTTAATTTTGATCTAGGTCATAGAAATAAATATTTAAAATGATGGATTAATACTTAAGATTTTCATATACAAAAAAGTCAAATAAATATTAGCCAACTAAATTTTATCCTCACTCCAAATTGCAAAAACAATGATATATTCGAATAAAGAATATCGTAATGAAAATCAATTTATTCACCATAAAAGAAAAATCACTTAACAATAATAATAATCACTTAATAATAAATTTTCAAATTATATCTTCAACAAATAAAAACTTATGCAATATATGCTCATTAAATATTCCAAACAATATTATGGTTCAGAATTCAATAAATCATTCAGATAGCAATGAAGAAAATTTAGCATTGTGGCAATCTTAACTGCTTATTTATGATACATACAAGAATAATAAATAAAATTATGATACATTTAAAAATATTTTTAAAATGAACCACAAAAAAGATTTAATTTCATGGAAACAATTCATGATTGTCATTATGGGGAAAAGCCAAACAATATAAACATTTATATTAAAAAGTCTGCGATTTTCTGGTATTAGTGGTTACTATTTTAAATGTGATCGATTTTTGAACCAATTAAAAAATTCAAAAACATCTGAAAATGATTCGTCATGCTACTAATTAAATTTTCGTAAATTTAGTACATTTAAAAAATTATTTAATTAGTTACATAGTTACATAATAATCTTTTTAGAATAGATAAACAAAAATGACCCTGGGGGTATGAGAACGGAATTTTAAACTGTTGGGATCCATAGAAAAGGAGGTCCCAGCACCAGCCAACAACAATTTTAAAGAAAAAGAGCAAGAGCTTATGGAGGCTGATTCTCCAAAGCTCATCATTGACAATTGCTGAACATTTGAATTACATTTTGATTTTAT